>VZRF01012563.1:497768-729538 GCA_013396875.1 Vireo altiloquus
AGGAAAGGAAAGGAAAGGAAAGGAAAGGAAAGGAAAGGAAAGGAAAGGAAAGGAAAGGAAAGGAAAGGAAAGGAAAGGAAAGGAAAGGAAAGGAAAGGAAAGAAAAGAAAAGAAAAGAAAAGAAAAGAAAAGAAAAGAAAAGAAAAGAAAAGAAAAGAAAAGAAAAGAAAAGAAAAAAACCTGGTGTACAAAAAGCCCTTCCAGCACGTCTCCAGTTTTGTTTCTCGTTGACACACTGTTCTTGTTCTGAGCTGACAGCTGCAGTCCAGCCTTTGTCAGGTAATTAATCTGGGTAGTTCATTTCCACAGGTGAGTAGCAGGTTGGCACAGTCTCCTCTAGCAGTGGTTTATGGGTTTGTTTTGTTTTTCTCTTTTCAGAACAGTCTGGGTATGAAAGCGTGCAGGTATGTGTGTATGAGTATGGCACACAATACACTGACCTGGCCAGTCATTTGCTCCTTTCTCACTGCAGAGTTACATGCTGCAGGTCTAACACCTGTGCTTTGCAAGGTGAATGGAAGGAATCTTCAGACAGGAATTTAAAAGCATCAGACTTGCTTTCATTGATTACAACTGACAAACCATCAAAAACCCCCGGGTTCCTTTGCAAGCCTGAGCACTGCTGGTCTGACTCATACAACAAATTCTGTGTCTGTTTAGAAATGAAAGTGATTAAAAATAAGAAAAAGAGATCGTGAGTGAGAGAGAAAAGCTGTATCTCTTGGCAGGGAAATGGTGTTTGATCTACAGCATTTTACTTTTGGTTAGTTGTGAAGTAATGCATAAGCACATTTTCTTTTTTACAATGCAAACAGTGCACTGCAAGGTCACTGAGCTGGGAAACATGACTCTATGGATCTAGTGTCAGTACCAAAATACCCTTTCACCAAAGCCATATGCCTTCAAGCCCTCCCTGAGCTTCACAGAGCCACTTTCTTCTGTTTGATGGTTTCTCACCACTTCCACATTGTGCCCCAAGATACCTATCTTGACAAATGGCTGGGTAATACATGGCTGGGCAACACAATTGTATCTCAGTCTCTCTGTCCCCCATGGCCAGCACAGGCTTTCTTTATGTCTTCTTCCATACATTCCTTCTCCCTTAGATTTCTTCTTCCTTTTTCTTATAATCCAGCATGTCCTTAAACCTAACCTGCGTATTAATCTGTTTTAGATGCGTCCAAGGGTACCACACCCCTCTGTTTCCATGGGCAATCAAGAGATGGTTCAATTCAGATTGTGCTGTGAAAGGATGCAATTCATGTCACAAATTTTTGTCTCCTTGATTAGTAATACAAACAGCATGGTGAACTGTAACATGTCACTGTCAAGGATAACCAGATTTAGTCCAGAGGGGCAGAGTGCCCTGATGGAAAGCAGCGCAATGATCCCTAGGGATAAGGCTGTACTGGGAGGGGCGTGTTAGGAGAGGTGGATTTAGGAAACTGAGCATTCTTCATCTTTTCTTGAATGTTTGTGGCTGTTATTTCTAGGTGTACAATCACAAGCTACCCTCATTTCCAGTGGTCAGTCCACAGAGTCATGCAAGACCCCTAAGTGATGGCCATATTTTGGTCATCTCTTCCCATAAGAGATCATTTCTCCCACTGGCTGTATGGAGAACCCTGCTCTACTGGCTCAGCAGCAGATCAAATTGATTGTCTACCCCTTTGGTTTGAGTGCTGCAGTAATAGTGAATAGGTACCAGTAGTAAGAGATCAGAATAAACTGACTTCCTTACACCTGGAAATGGAATAAAATCCCTTCACCTAGACAGCATTTAGTTCTACATTCATCACATCGCCATGCTTTTGTTCAGATCCCATTGCAATGTCCTAGATATTAATTTTCATTGCCAATAACAGGAGTCCTGTGCACTTAACACTGTCCTTGGAACACAGTAAAAATATGTTTCAGCAGCTAATGAAATTATCACAGACCTTCTGACCTGAAAAACAAACAGAATAGGAAAGGCTTACCCTTTCTGGCTAAAATGATGTGGTGCAGCTGTATTTTGCCACATACTTTATATATATGATTTTATATATATATTAAGGTGGTTAAGGAGGCTTTTTATAGATGACATTTCCATCACATCTCAGCAAATGTTTTGCTAAAATCTATGCATGTATCATGTATTTTATGGTTTATTTAGCACATATAGGGTTTAACTGTTGGCAGACTAACACTATCTTCTAACGGAGATTAGCAGTGTTAACATTTTTTCTCTATCCAAACTTACATCTCAGACTTTACTATTTGTATTTTGTCCTTAATATTTTTTGTCTAGCTAGAACTAAAAAACTCACAGAACAAACTCTCATCAAAGAGGTACAGAGAAGTTTCTCAAGGCAAAGATGATGGCAAATCTCTCATGGTATAACCAGAAGACTTGAGGGAAATTACTGTAATTGCAAAATGTATTGTCCTACCACAGAAAAGTACACAATTAGTAAGAAGAGGGTGAGCTACATTCATTTGCATGTGGCAAGCCCAATTGTACGTGGCTGAGACTGCCATCCAACATGCTTTAATTTTAGTGGTAAAGCACTTGTAAAAGCAACTTTAAAATCCACTATCACTGATAATTTCAGAAATTTTTTTTCTTTCCCCCTCCCTCAAAGCCTTTCTGCTGGACTGTAGTCATGTTACTAAGGAAAGAATTCAGAACCTGAGCCAAACTTTAGAGAAATCTATAGATACTTTACCTTTGCTTAAGCAGGCTTTGGTTTTGACTTCCTGTGTCTTTAAAAATGGAACACTTCGGCTATTTTATGAGTTCAGCTTTTTATGCAAAGCTTTTAAAAATTTTTCTTGTGCATTTAATTTCAGTTTACAGCTGCAGAAATTTGGAATAGCTAGTGGCTATCAGTGATGCCTACCAATACATTTTTTCCAGGCCAACTAGCATTGATAAATACCTGTAGCACGTCTTTTGCTAACTAGAACTACTTCTAAAAATCTCAATGACTAAAAATCACTGACTCAGAACTTACTGCAGGGGATTGCAAACAGCAGCTCTCAATTATGGATTGCAGAGAGACTATAAACCACCATATGAAACAAGGAGTAGGGTACTGAAACACTCACTCAAGAAGAAAAGACTTCACAGATGTCAATTGAAAAAAGCAAGAGGAGTTGACAGCCACTAGCCCTTGTCCCCTACCTCTCCTCACAGATTTCTTCCTTCTTCTCATGCACTACTTGCTTGTTTACCATTTTTTTCCTCATCAGCTTTTAACTGCATCTGAATAACAGTGATGCTCCTTACAAAGGTTTATCTCGTTATGACACACAAGCTCTTTCTCCTCTTACCCTCCAGATGTGTTCTCTCATTTCCTTTTTCTCCTGCTACCACTTTTAATCTGCTTGGAGTAGAGGAGGATCTTGAGCACTACAGGTACATGGCATAAGGGAACGGGAGGGGAATACCATGATGCTGGATCTGGGTGGTACAGCCTGGTGTTGGACAGAGACAAACCTGCCACACATGGAGCCAAGGATGATACTCAGAACACTGGAGAACGTGATCATCCCTGTTATCAGACACGAGACATTTCCAAACATGGATATCATGGCTATCATTGGTCCTCAGAGGAGGTCTACCCTGGCCTTGGATCAGGTACTAGATGAGGAGGGACAGCACATAACAGGAATTAAGCTAATTTCCTTCAGTGACTTTTCATCTTTACCCCAATTTCAGAACCTGCTCACAGTTCCTCACCACCAACCATTCATGGAATAAGAGAGCAGAAAAATAGACCAGTAGCAGGAAAGTCCTTGGCTCTTTTTTTTTTTTTTTTCATGCTAGAGAAAGCTGGCTAGAAACTAGGAAATCACTGCTCTGTAGTTAATGAAAATTGCAAAATTCTGTCCTAAATCCTCCCTGTCATGCTTTTTGTGGGACACAAGATAAAAATTTCAACCATATATGAAAATTAATAAGAATGAAAAATCCTGAAGTCCAAGATAAGTGATGTGTTTATGGGTTAAATAGATGGATGGAGGCAAAAGGGCTTTTTTTTGGTGAGAAATGCTGCAAAAAAGTATCTAAGACTGCACAACTTTACCAATTTTACTGTGTTTTTAGCTTCCTAAGACCATCCTTTTACTTTTCCCAGAGGAGTGCTAAGTTGAGCAGCAGAAGGGGTTGCCGTACCAACTCCAGAGTGAATCCAGATGCTCAGATTCCCAGTATGGACACACCGACTGCACAGGCAGACGGGCAACACAAGTTTGGCAGTGGTTGGGAAATGGCCCTGCTCTGCTGCATGGATCCTCTTGGATCCGTAGGCACATCTCACTGTTGCCTTTCCCTGGTCTTAAAATGAAAACCAAAACACGGTTTATGGGGAAAAGGGGTTTTTGCCTCAGGATTTATTTCAGAATCCTTGGGTACAGCACTTTGTCCAGGTGGAATACCCCGAAATGCACACACCATCCCCCTACACATTGAAATGCACACAATTATAGGCCTTGCAAATTAGCACATCTATCAAAGATTCCCCAACGAGAGGCTTGAGTGAACCCCCTGTTCTGAGGAACCTTCCCCCTGGATGGGCCTATCTTAGTTTACAAAAATATGTTTTGGAGAGGACCTTCGTGTCTGGGGCTCCCAGACGGTTTGATCTCCTGGTTTAAGGGTACAGTGGGGCTGAGCTGAGTTATCAGGCTTGGAAAGTTACAAGTATGTAGGCTAAAAGCACAAAGAATACATAAAACTATAAAAGAGCATGTAAGAGGGGTATGAAAGAAAAAGCAAAAAATCATTCTGGGGTCAGCACCCCGCAGGCACTGTTCTCCTGCCCCCTCACCAGCGAGGCTGGGTGAGCAGAGCAGCCAGAATCACCTCAGGCAGGGCCAGCGTTTCCAACGCCTCCCAGCCAGCCACACATCATCAACTATCGACACGGCTCCACCAGACTGCCACTCCTGACGTATAGCTTTAGGTGCTCTTGCTTTAATTCTAAAGAGTCAACGAGGGATCGAAGGAAATGTACTTGTGCTGTGAAGGAGCAGCGTGACACGCCTCGAACTGGCCAGGGAGGAACTGCAGGGCTGCCAAATTCCCACCGGCTCTTTCCTTGGCATCACCCAGTGAAGAGGATGAAGGCCAGGATTTTAGTCAGCAAGTGAATTCTGCTGCCTGCCCTCCAACATTTCAAATATTTATCATGTTAAATATCAACTTTGAGAATATTGCCTTCATTTAAGCTTTTCACGTTCCAATGATTTTTTATTATTGCCATCGACCAAAATAAATGAAGAAAATGTTTCAGACTATACATGAAAGCATGTAAAAATCAGTAACTGGATTTTAAAAGATCTAGAATGCCTTGAATACATTCATTTTTCAAACATTTTTCTCTGATCTTTAAATAGCTTTTCTTGGAGCATAACATTTTTTTTGAAAAGTCAAATACAGAGCATTAAGGGTATAATTACCATTTTAATTATAACTCAATCATCCTATCTACTTTGCATAGAAATTACAGCTTTTATGTCAGGATTTTGGGTACTCACAAACATTCAGGAGTAATTAATGCTAGAGATTTTCACTGTATATGAACTTTACTTTGTAGCACTTATTTCAACTCGGCTTCATCCAGAATGTGTAAATATACTGAATTTTATATTCCTGATTTCCAAGCAAAAAATTTTTCTCCCTAAATATCTGTAAAGCTAAGACAAAAAAATCAAAGCTTGACAATCTTGAAAACTAAATGTATTTGTCTCCCTCTTCCAATGTGATCGATTCATGTAAATATGGCCAGCTGAAATTCGAGTGGCAGAAATGAAAAAATTCCCTCTAATCACTCTCTGATTAGATTCAAGGAACATTTCTGATAATTTTAAAAATATTCCTGGAAGATTTTAAAATTCAAAATTTTATTTCCAGCCAGCTGTAACATCTATTTTTCCTGTTTGAGACTTTATTTTTAAAAACTGTTTTAAAAGATTTATTTTAGAAAATGAGCTTACCTTACAAATTTGCCTGTTGTATCCCTCTGCATTTACAAGCATATGTATGGGTGTGGGTGTACATACGAAATTCAGCAAAATCAATTACAACAAAGCTGCTTTTCACATGGTTAACACCACGGTATCAGATTTAAGCCACTTCTCCCTTTCATTGGCAAAACAGAAAATAAATTATTTTATGGACATAAATACAAGGAAATAAAACGATCCTTCATTTAAAAATGGGCACTGTTTCTTACTTTACTGACTTTTTGTCCATTCCACATGTCACAAAAGACTATTCTGTGCTTTTGTATCATCCTCCACATGTTTTGTTTTGCAGTGTGCTGGAGCAGCAGATCCCTTTTTTTCTTTCCTTTAAAAGCATGATAAAGCCATACAAATTGCACAGAGGAGTCTCACAGAACATGTCCTCTGTCTTTGTTCGGACATTAATGCTATAATGACTCTTTAACATTTCTTGGCTCAAGTATTTTTGGGGAGAAAAAGGACTATTCCCACAACAACAAAGCTCTGGCTCAAGCTGCAGTGCTTCACCCCCCAGAAGTTGCTGTCTTTGTGTAGTGCAGTGGGCTCTTCTGCACGTGGAATTGCTTTTGCCTTCAGTGAAAGCTTTGCATGACAGCCCAGGCCAAATCAAACCCATCATCTGGGAAGTGCTGCGGGATCTGGAGGGAAGATTCATGATGCTTATTATCAGCCGGCACTTAAGACAGATGTCTGACACTCTCAGTTGTGCAGCTACAAGTAGGTTACATCTGAAATGCATGTGATTAAAGCATTTATGCCAAATCACACTGGGCATTCTGCATATATATGTGTAAATAGCTCTAATGTTTTTGATGGATGAATGAAAAATATTTTATTATACCCATCAACGGCATAAAGTGAAGGTGAACAGGTTTCACACTTGGACTGTTCCGTGTTCTTGACAGTTTTGCAAACAGCCCTCTCAATCTCCTTCTCTGTCCCTAACTTTTGCCAGATAAAACAAGGATTCTGAAGTAATTTTAATACTGGTATCTGAAAATAAAATAAAAAGAGAGGGGATGTGAAATGGGAGGCAGAAAACAGATTTTATCAGAATCATCCAGCTGGCCTGACTCAGTGTTGACCTGCACCTCGTATAGTCACTCACCCCAGGGCTACAGAATTTTGTACTGCCTGGCACCAGGGAAGAATTCAGAAATGTCTAAACTCATTGATTTCCTATCAACTTGAGTCTTGTCCACATAGAACACTTGCACCTGCTGAATTTAAATTAGCTGTTAATCTCTGTATGAAGCTAAACCAGTGTAAGCCCAGGTGCAGCTGTGTTATTGTCATGTACTTACAAACCAGCAGGGAGACAGGAATGGGAGCTCTTTCCTCCCCTCCCTTTCTCATTTTTTAAGCAAGAGTCAATCATAATTTCACCTTCAGGCTCTGGAAAGCGAGAATTGGGCTGACAAGGCTCAGTTATCCTAGAGGATGACTCCAGTGATGCTTCTGGGCAGGTTTCTGTGTGTTTGAGCACTAACGTGATGGGTGAAGCAGAGCCCACTGCACAGTCTGAGCTCTGCCAGTGCTCAGGGACAGGGCACCCTCCAGGCACAAAACTGCTTCCCATCCCATTCCTGTCCCTGCATAGAGATGCTGCTGATCCAGCACACCATGGGCAACAGGAACAAGCCGTGACAGATGGCTACCACCATCCAGAACAGCCTTAGTTAGGACATTCTGCTCGGTAAGACAGAGGGATAGACTAAGCCAGGGCCCTGGCAGAGCCTGCCCAACATGTATCCCTGTCCTGACGAGAGTGGGCTGGGCTGGAGCCTGGTTTAGCTGGTGTTTGTGGTAGGAGCCTGCTCCTGTCTGCTGCCAGGGCCCTAACACAGTTCCATGGTGACACTCGGCCAGGACCTGCTGGGCACAGGGACACACAGCGGACTGCAGCCCCTCTCAGTTGCCACAGAGCCGCTGGGCAAATGCTATACTCTGTTGGAAATAGGCTTAAAAGCACATTTTTCCTCCCTGGAGCTACACAGTGGGGGTCATAATATGAGCTGGAGTGATGGTCAGGCCTCCTCTACCAGAGCCAGCCATGCTGGCTGGAGATGTCCCCAGCAGCTCCTCAGCAGTGCCAGCGCTGCTGGCAGCAGGACCAGTCCTTGTCCCAAAGCACAGGCTTCAGTCACCTCTACTGCACTTAGTGCACTCCTGATGTGTGTCTCAGCAGGAACAAGATGTGTTTTCTTTTTTCTCTTTTTGAGTGGACACTTCTGTTAATCTACTGTACTGGGTTTAAAGTAGGTAGATCTGCTCGTCTGCATTACAGGTCTGCTGCTGATCTCCTAATGAAACAAAACCTTGAAGTCAGTCTTTGAACTACCAGGAGTACCTGAGTTTTCATATTGTATTTATAAAGTTTCTGAATATTCATGCTTTATCAAAAAATAGGCCCTTTTCTAAATAAATTAAAATATTAATCTTAACAGGTTGATTGTGATCATTCAGACCTATAGTAATTTCCCATTAAATTTTTGCAAAATCTCAGCTTCAAACGGAGATCTCGGTTCTTTGCTACAAGAACAAAAGTGCAATACTAGAAAACATCTGGAATAATTAATTTTTATTTTTATGTCACTTTCTTGAAAATTTTAAAAGGTTCAGGCTCAGCCCTCAAAGTGCATTAAAAAATATTTTCCCCTCAAACAAGCCGGGACTGCAAATGAACTCCGGTCTCAAAACTCACGTGGAAAACAGGATTTATAGTGAAAATAGTAGGTCAGCATAAACCTTAAATGTTCTGTAACGATGCTGAGGGCTGGATTGGTTCTTTCAGTTTTTTTCTAATAGAAGGAAAAAAAAAAGAAGCTTATATCCTTACCTAAAGAAAAATGACCATAGAACAAGCAATAATTCTTGCATTCTGTTTTGATAATACCTTCAATTTAACAACTGTCTGTGAGAAGGAGTTTCTCACAATGAGTTATTTAGTCACTGTGCCATCTAGGGTATAACTGTCATTCTGAAGGGAACATCCATGCTATGATTTGCTGTCAGTCTGTTGTACACTGTAAGTCCATTCATTTTTTCCCCTAACAGGTGAAGATAATGATGTGATACACAGTAAAAGATAGATGATAAAAACAATTCTTTAAGGGGAAAAAAAAAACCAGAAGGGGTTTGGCAGGAAAATATAAAATGTTCCATTCTTCCTTTTAAAGTACTATAATAAAACATGTCTGAAGGGAAGTACAGATAACAAAACAGCAGAGCATGGGTCTGCAATCCCAGCATGATATCGCATAAGGAGCAATCATGAAGCATTCCCATCACAGTTGCCTGTCACACATTATTAACATGAGTGTTTAGGACTACTGAATAACCATGCTAAAGGGACATGATCAACTTACAGAAAAGGTGCTGTATTTTTATCAGTTGTATTTGACTTGACAGTATTATGAGTAATTTCAAACCCAAAGATTTTAAAGTAAGAGAGGGCTGTTTTGATGTCCTCATCCAGCTTCCAGAACAGCAGTGACAAGGAAGTGTTTTAATGTTTTTTCCTGAAAGTAGCTCAGTAACTTGCCGCTCAGAGGAAAACCAAATTGAAAATACTCTGCTCTCTCCTGCTCCTGCTCAGGGCAACCAACAGAGTTTCCTGAAGACTAGAGAAGAGCAAAACGGACAAGAAGGAAGAACCTGGGAACAGCAAGCCTTGCAGTCTCACTTCCACCCCCAAGAAGATGGCGGACAAAATCCTCCTCCAAATTTTTCCAAACACAAAGGACAAGAAGGAAGCTGAGGAACAGTATGCATTGATTTATGAAGAGGAAATTGTGCTTAAGAAACTCTGATGGCTTTCAGTATTGAAGTGACTGGCTTGGTGGATGCGGGGAGAGTGGGGGATGTTGCTTGCCTTGGCTTTATTAAAGCCTTTGACATCATCTCCCACAGCAGCATAATGCACAAGCCAACAATGTATGGGTTAGATGGTTAGTGGACAGTGAATTGGATTGAAAATTGGCTGAAAGACTGGGACCAGAGAGGTAGGAACAGTGTCACGAAGTCCACTTGTAGGCATGTCACTAATGTGTACCCCAGGGTCAATGCTCGGTCCAGTGCTATTAACCTCTTCATAAATGATCTGCATAATTGGGCAGAGTGTACCCTCAGCAAGTTTGCTGGTGATGCAACATTGGGAGGAGTGGCTGATACATCAGAGGGTCATGCTGCCATCCAGAGAGACCTCAACAGGCTGGAGAAATGACCTGACCAGGACCTCATGAATTTCTCAAGGAGATACGTCAAGTCCCGCACCTGGGGAACAGCCCCAGGCATGCAGATGGGCTGAGAGCTGACCACATAAAAAGCAGATTTGCTGAGAAGGACCTTGGGGTCCTGGTGGATAACAAGCTGACCATGAGCCAGCAGTGTGAGTTCATGACAAAGGCGGCAAACAGCCTCCTGAGCTGCATTAGGAAGAGTGCTGCCAGCAGGTCGAGGGAGGTGATCCTCGCCCACTGCTCAGCACTGGTGAGACACACTGGGAGGGCTGGGCCTGGTGCTGGGCTGCCCAGTAAAAGTGGGACAGAGAGATGGACATACTGGACTGAGTCCAACAAAGGGCTATGATCAAGAGACTGGAGCATCTCTCACAGGAGGAGAGGCTGCAAGAGGTGGATTGTCCAGCCTGGAGAAGGCTCTGTGGGATATCATTAATGCACAGAAATACCTGATGGCAGGGAATGGAGACAAGAGAGCCAGACTCTTCTTGGCAGTGCCCAGTGACAGGACAAGAGGCAATGGGCACAAATTAAAACCTTAAATTCAATCTGAATGCAAGAAGGCTGCGCAGAGAAGTTGTAGAGTCTCCATCTGTTGTCTTACTCAAAACCACAAGTGGTCAACCGGTTGTAGCTGGTCCTGCTTGAGCAGGGACTGAACTAGATGACCTCCAGAGATTCCTTCCAACCTCAGCTGTTCTGTGATCCCATTTCTGAAAACCTTTTACAACCAACTTCCTACTTCAACAGATTCCATAATAAGTGATCATATTTATTTTATTTTATTTTATTTTTCTTTCCTTTTTAAAATTTTTTAAAATTTGAATCTTCCAATAGCAACCAGGGAGAAAAGAAAGCTAAAATAAATAAAACAATCACAGGCTGCACCACCAGGATGCAAAGTGATGTATTTAGAGCTACACTAAGCTCTGTGTCTAGGTTTCCTGTTGACAAAATCCCTTTAAATTAAAAAAAGCAAAACTAGCTGGTGACACAGTTACTTTTTTTGTCACCCTCTCTTTAGGCCACTCAGGGATATCTGCATTGACATTAAAAAGCCATTATAAGCAATTTAAACTCTGAATTGATCCTGACACATACATTCAGGTCTTCCTCATATGCCCTTTCAATAGTTCTCGATTCAAACGGAGAACAAGCATCACCCTATAAACAGAGGAGATAATTACGCTTTATTGATTAGCCCCTCAAGGTATGAATGGAAACCAGGAAGCTTTCTGAGAACAGCCATCAATGTGGGTTTTAAGTTGCACTACCTCAGCATATTCTTGTACAAACATTCCCTCAGCGAGGTTTTCTAACATTAAACCTGCACCAAACAAAATTTTCCCACTGGCTTCAATGGAAGCCAGTATGTCAATGCAGATTTATAAATGGTGACTTTACAGACCTCCCACAGCTGTGTCCCTGTGCTACTGTTATGGGTTTACCCTGGTGAGAAGCAGAGAAGCCTTGATGCTGTGTAAGTCCTGCCCAGCCACAGGTAAGACACTGGTGTTTTGTCAACACTTTTTTATTCACAAATTCAAAACACAGCACTATACAAGCTGCTGTGAAGAAAATTAAGTCTATCCCAGGCAAAAGCAGGCACCTGCTCAGTTTTCTCCTAACACTGGCTCATTCATCTCATGATACATGGCTCATAACCCCACAGATGCATTGTGGACTGCCCCCTTTCTCTAAAAAACTCCAACTCCCTTCACAGCAGCCAAATGAAACAAATACTCCTGTTTAATCCAGTGTCAGCATTGATTGGCTTCAATTTTGCTAAATAAGGGTTTTAGCACCTGCCCTATCTATTCTATAACAAATGTACCGCAGCAGATTCATCAATAGACATCTGACTTGGATATTTACAGTTTACAGCTGAACCTCTAATCAACCATTTCTCAACCTTTCTGCTTCTCGCTAATAAAGCCTGTCAGCAATCAGAACTAGATATGTTAGAAGAAAAGGATAATGTAACCATTCTATGTCTGAGTTTATCTTACTTTCTCTAAGAAAAGGAGAAATAGGATTACTGACAGTCTTTTGAACTGGCAACACACTGCACAGAGAAACAGTGAAATTGTTCACAGCTATTACCACAATACATTTAAACCCTGATGATAACTTTTGGGTTACCTACATAGGTACAAATGAAAGAAAAAATGCCATTTATTTTTTGCCTGCTCCCTTCGCCCCTCCAAGCAAGCACTGAGATGATTGCCCTCATACTTGCACTTCCAGGTTTTGTCCCAGACCAGCGCCTGGGCTCAGACTCTGCACCCACCAGGAACCCACCACCCTCTGTGATTCTTCAGGCTGAAATTGACTCATACTTCTAAAAAAGAGGGTGCACAGGCCCCCTGCAAGAAGAAGAGAAGAAACAGGACGAAATGGAGACACCATCATGTCTCGGTGTGACTTGCCAACATGCTGCCTGGCTCGCTTGCTGCTGCCTTGGGCGTGACTGCATTGCCCCCTGTGCAGGAGTTGTTTGGGCTGCTGTTGCTCCTTTAAAGTCCCTATTTTTAAACTGTATGGATGAATGAATGCCTTGAGATATCTTATGCGATCATATATGGTTGAACAGTCTCAAGGATTGCTAAGAGCAGCAGAGAGCTGATCACAAAAAGCTAATTTTGTTAGGAAAGCAGCCTGAAAACATGCACAGAAATCTCTTCTGCAGAAATATTCATGTCATATGAATGACTGCTGTCAAGAAGGGATATAAAAGGATGGGCAAACTTCTCTGACTGCTTCATTGGCCCTTCTAGAATCTGCACTGCAGCAGCTGCAAAAAATGTATGGAAAAATGTGCAAAAATATTTAACTGATAGCTCCATACCCTAAACAAACCACAGACTTGCCATGTATTTCATGAAACCTACGTAAAGAAGCGTAACTTTGGACTTGCAGGGCAAATGGTCCCTCTGCAATTGTTTTTAGTTGTTTAAAAAGCTTTCTGTTCATGAAATACAAGATGAAAAAAACATAAACATTTTGTTGTGCCTAGAATTATCCCACTAACTAAATGTTTGAAAAAGCTGTGATATATAGGGCACATTTTCCCCAGTGATAAAATAAGAATGACCTCTGTGACTTCATTTAGGTTCCACCCCTCCTGAGTTACGAGCCACTCCTCACTTATAAGGTATATCCCATATCTCACTCAAACCCTCAGTGGACCACAAAACTCCCTTCCAGAAAAAATTATGCTTTCCTCAGTCTGCGGAGGATTACCCATGTCAGGAAAAGTTATATTATTGTTTTTAGTGCTGCTAGGAATTACTTGCAGGATGTTTCAGCTCATTACCTCAAGTTTTCATCAGCTATTTTCCGAGCGTGGTAACCTTTGTGATGCAGGTACTGTATATATCTACAGTATTGATTCTGCTTCTCCTGCTACATTACATGCAATACATGTAAACAGAAGAGTGTTTCGCTACCAGCTGCTAAGGTGCAAAATGGTAGCTGATCTTGCAGCCACAAAACACAGATAAAACCTTGAAGTAATCAGCTGAACTGTCATGGAACTAATTCCATGATGTAGTGGAAGCAATTATTTGCACTTATGTGTCTTATTGGAAAATACAATCAGTGCTAAACCAATTCTGTTAGTGTTGTCAAGGATATGTTTAGCTCCAAACGCTCCCCTTTTAATCAGTAACCAGTTATTAATTAATTAGGTAGAGATCATGTTGCTTTTCATACATGTGTATTATTATTGCACTTGATATTGTGCCTCTGCACCAATCGCTGTTAATTTGCAGCAAGTGCAATTGTGTTAATGTGCTCTAATGCCAGCGATTATCACAAGGATGGGGCACCTAACATTTAACCTAAAATTGCACTGAATTGTTCTCACTGCTGCTTCCTTCCAGCTCCAGCCTGCTCCAGCCTGGATGGGGTGTGTTGGGAGAGAGGAGATCGCTCCTGATAGTGGAAGTGTCAGGAAACAGAAACCAGCGACAGGGCAGTCAGAGCTAGGAAGGGGAAACAAGGCTGGGTACTTGGGGAGGCAGATGTGAGCCTGTGCCATGGGAGATGTGCCCTGGCAGGGCAGAGCTGCCCTCTCTGCCTGCAGCCAGATCTCTGCCTGACACCAGCAATCCTACAGCAGAGCAGCAGCTAAGTGCAATATGCAGCAAATCGAGGGTGTCTCACAGCTCTCGCCTCTCAGCTGTGCTTCAGGGAAAGATGTGGTCTCCTTCTTCCTTTTTGGTCACAGCTCTGCAAAATCACCAGTTTTAATGGCGGGGGTGAGGCTGCCCATGGAGAGAAATGTGTTTGTTAACAGCTAACACAGAATAAATCCTCTGTCCTAGTATTAGAGATGCTTAGTTATGCTTACTAAATAACATATTTTTCAGATTTTTCTTCCAGTCTGAAAGCTTTTAGCAGGACCCGATACCAGCTGTGTCAAGAGAGAAACAAATATTAGTAGAAAACAGAATTTATCTGAATTGCATTTAATAGAGGCCAAAAGCAGTGAACTAAGGATATTCAGCTGAAGTAGTTCAGTTAGAGATAGCTAAACTTTTTAGTGGGCTTATTTATATAGAGAGGCCTGAACTGGAGATTAGCTATTTATCAGCTGCATGATGGAATGAGAAACAGCTGCTATGTATTTCAGGGTAAGTTTTATTTGCTATAATTCTGCAGGTTGAAATTCTGCTCTGGTTTATGCCTGTGGGAATATGGAATAAAGGTATTATCTTCCCACATTGTTTTGTGGCTTCATGCCTATGTATAGCAGAGAAAATTTAGTTTATGTTGGTTCAGTTATTCACCATAATTTCCCAACGACAAAGCAGACATTTAATATTTGTAATGGTAGCAAGTATATGTGCAAAAAAATAGGCTCCCAGAATACAGTACAGGGCATAGGCAGTGAAACACAGCTCAAATTACTGTCAAAGCATTTCCCTTTGTGTTCCTTTGCAAGGGTTTCACTTCAAGACTGTGCTGTAACTCCAACAGTTTCCTTCCCAAACTTGTGGGTTTTGCCTGATTTTCACCAAGGGGGTGAATCCCACCCCTCACTCCATAAAAACTAGTTCCCAGGTTCTCAATGGAGTAATTTTTGTATTTTAAAGGTCTATTCCCTACTCCAGCAAGTGCCCTCGTATCTGCAGCTGGGAGCAGCCCTGCTCCTGCAGGAGAGGCAAGTGGCCTGTGCTGATCCCCTTGTTGGCATCTCATGTTTTGAAAGGGAGAAGAAAAACCCAACTGCTGCCAACCACTACAGTAGGAGTGTTTAGTTTGTTTGGATCAATTTCTGTCAAAGGCAGTCTGGAAGCTTTTTATTTTTCCTCCCCCCCAGCTTGTCTTTGCAATGTGTCTTTCTCTGCCCCTGCTTAGTTCAGCCTCACTGGTGTTTATCTGGTGACCTATTGTTATCAAAGGCTCCCCAGTAGATCCCTTGGATTTGCCCAAGTTGCTCCTGGTCTGCCACGGGGAAGCTTTGCTCAGATATCTGCTAGATTCTAGCTCTGATACATGGCAAGGATGTTAGTCTGCCTGTAAGGACTATCTACTTTGGCTTGCTTGATTGATTTTTGTTATATAAAGGAGAATGCTATTTTAAAACTTTTTTTTCTTTTGGAGAGAGGAGGGCTTAAGATCTCTCTAAGTTCACAAATGTCCAAGAAGAGATGGAGGCAAAGATATAAGTTTAGGCTCCTGCCTATTCATAGGGGGAATAATTCCAAAAAAGCTGTATGAAAGACTAGTAAATTTGAGTCTTGTTACTTTTTTTTTTCATGAATATAGAATTTAAAAGGAAAATCTATGCTCTGTAGCTTGTCAGTGTTTTGGGGAATGCTATTAATTTCTTCCCATCAGTGTTCTCCAGAGCATGGTGACAGCACTAGCCTATTCCTCTTGTACTTTGATCTCTCTCAAAGTCAAAATATAAAATATGCAGCTGAAGGCTCTTTCCCTGCATCTCCTATCTGTAGTATTATGAATGTAACCAAAAATATCACACATTTAAATTAAAAAAAAAAAGGAAGGGAAAAATAATTTCTACTTGACAGTTCATATGGCAAAACTTTGTGGCTTTCTTTTTCAGAATTTTTGTGAATTTGAGTAAAATAGTAAGTTTATTTAGCAGATAAATAAATTTTAAGATGTCTTGGTGTTTTGTCTAATTAGTAGCCAGCACCAGGTGGAAGGGCAAATATAGACCACAGACTCCTCCAGCCATGCTGAGACACTTGCCAGAGAAATGTTGATGGTTTAGGCTGTGCCCAAACCATCATAGAGCCAGACAGATGTGTATGAATTGTGATCAGCAGGAATGTGCTGCAGCACTGAAGGCACAGAATGGACAAAGATATTGTCTTGGGGTGACTTTATGATGTATCCCATATTGCCTACTCAATGCCCAGAAAATGAATCTTGTGTCTTTCTGTGTCTTTAAAGTGAGCCGAGAGGGGAGAAAAGGAGAAAAAAAAAACCAGCCAGAGGAACTTTTCCAAAGCAGTTCTGTGCTTCAAGGTCACTACTCCTCTCAGTTGCTGTGGGGAGTGATAGCTGCTGCTGCTTTCCAGCCAGCTCTTGGCTCTGTTTTCTTCAGAGGGAGACGGAGATTTAAATTCCTGTGTTTTCCTGGGACTTTGGTTTCTTCCTTTTCTCTTCTGGACTTGTTCAGAAGACCAGAACACCAAAACCTCACTGGGAGGCCTTCCACTGGCCTGCAGGGGGGTCCCCCACACCAACCCAGCTGCAAAGAGGAGAGAGAGAGGGACCACACCCAGAGAAGGACAATTGTTTCCCAGGTTTCCCTCCACAGCGAGAGATTTTATTATTTAGCATTATTATTATTTTATTGTGCATTTGTTAAATAAACAGTTTTGTTTATTCTTCACTTTCCTCCAAGGCAATATTTCTTTTCCCAAACTTGGTGGGGGAGGGGTGACTACAACCTGCTTTCTATCAGAGGATATTTTTCCTCTGAATTTGTCTCAAATCAGGACAGATATCTTTGTGTCAACAACTCATGCCTCCTGTTCTGGTAATGTCCATGTAACTCCATACAGGAAAAAGTCTTGATTGGATTTAATTGAACACTGAAGGGAGAACATGCAATGCCACAAAAGGCAGCAAAATATGACAGTGTTTTAATGTGGTGTTAGTCCTTGCTGGGAATTGCAAAACTCTTGGGCTGAGTTGCAAGTCAGTAATCCATAGGAATTAATGTGCCATGGCTTTTTTTTGTTTTCTTGGGTAAGAATTGATAACTACCTTTAGCATCTCTGAAGGTGTTTTCCAGACTGGTGACCCTCACGGGCAATTCCTCTTCTCTCCATGTGACTGTGTTATGAGCAGCTATAAACATTATTATAGGACACTATTCTCATGCTGCTTTCCAAGTGGTGCCTGCTAACTTTTGGCTCAGACCACAATTTTAACAGCTATGTGATATGTTTCCCTTTTTTGTGCAAATTGCTGATACTCAGACACAAAAACTTCAGTGTATCTCTGATTTTTGTCCTGTAGTGTGCATCAGTCAGCACATCTGCCCCTCACTCTTGCCATAACCATGAGCCTTCAGGAAACTTCACTGCTGTGTTACCAACCACTGCTCCCTACTTTTTCCTAGCTAGCTTTTCTTTGGCTGCTTCCTGTTGATGTCAGGGGGTTTTAGAGTAGGTTTGCAGTGGGGTTCTGTGTAGCTGGGTCAGGATTAAACAAGCATTTCTACTCCCCTCTTGGACATTTTCTGTGCAAAGACCAGGACAACCAAGCCCTAATATTATCTTATTCTGAGCTGTTCTGAGCTGTTCTCCATATGATGGGTGTACAAGGGTCATTAGGCACCCGGGGTTAGAATGACTTGTGTGTATTTCAAGAAGAGTAGAAGAAAAGAGGGGTCTCATTCAGGAGTAATGAGTTTGTTCTCCAATATCCCTGTGAGGATTATTCCTTAAAAGTGTAAGGCAAAGTTGATTTGGATAAGAACTAATTACCAAACAAGAAATGAAGGCAGAGTAGCTGTCTCCACCCTCCCCACCAGACCTTGGGGGGACACATTATTCCTTGTGTTTAACCTATTAAAGCAATGACCCACATAAGAGGGAAAGGAGTTGATTATAATTATTTCTGTGAGCATTAGTGCCCAGTTCATAGAAAATGGCCTAAAAATAGGAACGCAATGAGAACTCAACAAGAACAGAAAACATAGAAATCATGGGATGCTTAGTCTATTTTTCTGAACAAACCAAACTGCATTCATTTTGTTAATTGACTATGTTTACTCAGGGAATGTACCCTTTCCACCTTCAGTTTTTAAAGATGAACTGGATAAGGAGAACAAGAAGAGACAGCACAAAAGGAATTGCAAATTAGCATGGCTTCAGTAGCATGGGCTCATTTGGATGACATCTCATTGTAGCACTGATTTTAAGGTACCACTGTCTGAATTCAGATCTGATTGTGGGGCTGGTGTCTGCAGCAGATGTGATGACAAGGAGATTAAGAGCAATCATGCTTAAGTATTTTCATATCAAATGTCTACCCTGGTTCAGAAGACAAATAGGAAATAACAGCTCATTTGGAAGTAGACTTTAACTTGTCAATTAGAAAACTGGAAAGGATGAAAAAGCAACATGAATTTGTCTAAACACAATAATATTGCAGTATTAAAGGTAGAGGAGAAAAGTTAAATGGACGCATTAATATTTTATGTGTCTTAGAATACAGTCTAAGAACGAGTATCATGAGACACAGACAATGCTGATTGCTTTGATTGAACAAAATGTGATTTAAAAAAGGTGAATAATTTACCCACTTTCCCAGTGATTACTTGTATGTATCTCCCATTTCTATTTCTCAGAAGTTTGCAAAAATATTTCATCTTAAAAAAACTTCACATCATGCATCATGTATGTGGAAAGAGGAAAAAACCAACACCCTTGCTCTAAAATTTTGCTCCCATTAAAAATCCAAAATCGCTTGTAAGACGTTCGTATAAGGAAACCACTTTGTAAACAACAAATGATTTTGCTATCTCGAAACTGAGCCACTTCTCTTTGGTTGTATAAATGTCTAAACACATGAATCACATTTTACATCCAGTATAACAAGTCCAAAGTCTGTTCTGTCCATTGCTTCTTAACAATCCTAAGATTAAGCCCTAAATACATTCCCCCTATTGAATTTTATGACCTGCATACTATTTTGTGTGTGTATGTACATAATCCTTTCACAGTGCAGTATGCAGGCCATTTTAGCTGAGATAAAGGGGCAGGAGAAATGTTGTTTTTTTCCATGACTGCTACACAAATTCACTATTTAAAGGCTAACACTTGCAAGAAAAATAAAATGGGGAAAGATGTTCCCTCTTCAGCGGAAGGGAGTGGTCCCTCTGCTGCATGTGGCACTGGGATTCTCAGCAGCATCACTGGGAGGCTCTGGACCACTGCCCTTCAAGGTGTGCTGGCATTTTGTGTTGTTAGTTTTCCCCTCACACAATGATGATCCGCCTGCCACAGGGCTGGCACAAGGACCACAAGAGGGAGGTAGTCGTCGTAAAATGAATGCTAGGAGCTTGCTTCTGGTACTCTGTACATAGAAGGAAAAAGCTGCTTGAATAATTAAGGCTTCCTAGATGTGACTACAGATAAAAATAGATAAAGAACGTGGTTTTGGCATGACTGTAACGCTCCAGCTCAAACAGAAAAGGCTTCGCATGGAAGTCAACCAAAGAAAAATTCACTCCGGGCGCTTGTATTACAGCTCCATTTAGCGGAGCAGAATGATCATGGCTTGTATTTAGTAGGTAATAATGAAGCATCATAAACAAAGTCAGGATGCAAGTCCAAGATTAAGCGGGAGCTTTAATGAGGTCCAGCTTGCCGAGAGCTTTTTGAAGTGTCCCTAGCTCACTTACAAAGCCAGAAAACAACAGAAGCAACTCTGACAGCTGCGAGAGTGTCTGGTTTGGAAGAAGGTTTTATGTCTGGATGACACCAGACTGGGATTCAGCTTTCATGTACTAACTAGGTCTGCTGGTTGCTGGAGCCCTAATCACTCTGCACAAACTGCCTCACCCTAATGGGTCACACAAATCATAATTCTTCACAAATCAGATCCACACCATCAGCTTCACAGATAGACAAGGCTGGTTTATTGAGGTAAACAGCACAAGTCAGCCGAGTACATGCTGTGTCTCACTAGCCATGTTTAATAAGCAATCTAGAATCTGAAGAAATCAAATGCTGTTTCTGTGGATGCATGGATGGTATGAAGTATTTTCAACTACTAAAGAGCTAAAGGAGCACCCAGCAGCCAAGTTAGATGGTTAAATCAGATTTACTCTGCTCTAAATGCACTGTAATCACCATGGACCCTTATAGTCTTCATAAGGGAAAATTAGATAAATTTGATTTTAATTTCTTTTCAGAGGAAGAAGAGTTTTGGATTGCTTATAAACTTAAATTATGTAGAAAAATACCTTTCAGCCTTATAGATTTTTTTCCTTGAAGATATTACAATTATTTTTTCACTCCTGTAAATTAAGATTGGCCGTTCACTAACTAATTACCACAATTATTTCAGTTCTTCTAAGTATTATTAATTAGGTGAGTGGTACATTTAGAATTTAACATCTCCATTAGGAGCGTTTTCTTTAGCATATCTAATGCTCTGAAAGCCCTGAGCATGCTCTGTATCACACAGGACTTATAGATGAGTGCAGGGGAATCTTTTGGGGGTTGGAGTTATCTATGGCTGGGAGTTACACAGAACTGCAACTGAGGAGCAAAAGAGAGAGGCAGGCAGTGTGAAGATAGATACACTAACTTCTTTCTGCAGCAGAGAACTGCAGCATTGTTGGAGCCCACCTGATGCAAAGTAATGTGTTGTTTTGCTGTGATGACTGGTTTTCATGTGCAAACCCCTTAATGTGTCTACATATTTGTGCTGATGCTATGAGAGCAATTGACCAGAGTCCTTCCTACCCTATTAATTTGTTTCCTGTAATTCCATGTTGATAGGCATTTTGCATTTCCATTTGATCTTGCATGGATTATACACATTAAACCAAAGTAATTTCTTCTTCTGAGACTCAAAATGGGGATTATTATAATCTTTTATATTGGACTTGTATGAAGGGTGAGGAGGTGGTCCTGGTCCCTCAACTGTGAGCCTAAAAGTGACTACAATCTAATTAGCAGCCAAGATAATAATAACAGTATCCAGAAAACTAATGCTGTGCCTCTAAATTGGTTCTTTTGCCATTGTTTTGCTTAAGAAACGGTAATCCTATAAATTTCTTGATTGCCTGTAGCTCTGATTATAAAAGCAACTTTCCCCACCTACAGAGTAAGAAATAGATGTTTGAAAACCAAATGTTATTTGCATTGCTGAGACATCTCTCTGGTCTCCACCATTTCTCTTTCTTGCATTCCCCCTGTCAGGAGCTACACACACCTATCAGCTGCTTCTCCTTCTCCAGGAGAAAACAGACTAGGTTATAAAACAATGTGCCTGCTTGGTTGACCAGACAAAGCTTTTCACAGAAACCTGCTGGAACAGCTTCTCAAGGCTGAATGCCTGCTCCATGTGCTGCTGCTCTTCACACTGGTATATTCAAATATACCACTGCCAGCCTCAGCCCTGGCTCAACTGCAACACAGGCGAGAGGCCACAGTTGATAGGAAGTTGGCAAACGACGATAGTGAGAGAAATAAAGCTAAGGAGGCAGAAACAACTGACACTGCATGAAAATGAACCAGTTTGGCAACACAGGGAAACAGGTTTCTGGGGGGAAGTGGATGAGAGGAGTGGGGTATGTGGCTTTCCCTGACATGGTGGTTGTTCTTCCCATGACCAAGGTGACTCTGAAAGTTAACTGGCAGGAATCCTTGACCTGCTCAAAGTAAAGAATCACTTCAGTGTAGGATTGAGGTTGCTTTAGCCTGTAAATGAAGCTTTTGGCAAACAGGGGATTTAACTAGATCCGAAAGGTTAGCTGTATTTGCCACAGAGAGATACCCTGCTTCTTTTTGATGATACACACACAAAACACAATGAGGTTTTGTTAAAATAAATAGACATCCATTGCTCTGGAGGCTCTGGATGTGAACCAGCAACAGCAGCGTTAAGTTATTTCAAAGCAGAGTGAATGCGATTTTCACACCTATTCTTTTCTAATTTAGGTCCATTTGAAATCCAAGCACTCCTCTTTTACTAATTTGTTATGGCAGTATTAATTAATGGTATTGCTCTACAGCTGTAAGAATGCCATTTAGACTAAGACAGGTTAGAAGGACTACAAGATTAGAAAAACTTGCAAGTTGGTCAGGTGCAGTTGGGGGCCACCTTCATATCCTGAATTGAACACACTGCACTTGGAAAGCCTGGGTGTGTGGGGATGAATTTCTACCAGTGCACTCATTAGGGCTGGTTAGATCAGCACCCTCTGATGTGGGTGGCCTCCTGCATTGGAATGTAAGAACATGAGCTTCCAAAGTGGGAAGAAACAATCGTTGGGCTTCCATGAAAGCTGATAATTGAAGAAATTGCATTTTATTTGATGGAGAAGACGAGTTCAGACCAGGAACAAGGAAACAAGGAGTAATATTTAGTGCTTTATACAAGGTGCAGAGTTGTAATTTCCCTTCTTCTGATTCACTTTATCTCTACCATGAGTTTAGCAGATCTACAGGCTCCTATCTTGGCTACTCTGATCAACATTGTGTGCCCAGTCTCTGACCATCAATAGTATTTATCTTGCACTTCAGTGCCTAGCACAGATCAAACATCTGGTTGATGAACAACTGGCAGATTGATGGGCAAATCTTGTGACCCTTTAAGGTGGTTCTTGGGTTATCTCAGCTACCTTCTCTTCATCCTATACACAGGCAAGTGCACAGGTCTTCCAGTCGCTATTGTACCTGCATGAGACTCATAGAAGTGGATTAATGCACTGCTGATGGCAGTAAAGAAGACATAATCTCAATTATTTTGGCTTTAAATTTTAAATTTTTTTTTCCTGGTGTAAATTGTGAGATGCTTTTGTTTACCTTTTGTGCATAGTTTTGCAGTTTGCCCAAATACATTGTGCAGCAATCACAGGAAAGAAAGTCAGAGGCACAGCAATGTTCTTTTAAGAAAGCACTGGTATTGTAAAGTGTTCAGAATTACATGGTGTGTTTTCAGTAAGTGTTTTCATGGTGAAAGGCATCTGAAGAAGCAAGTTGGATTGAAGATGACCCAGGGAGTTAACCTATTTCTGGCTTTGCTATTCTTGTAGCCCTTTTTTTCACCTGAATCAGAAGAAATGAAGGTGACAGGGTTTTACATATATGTTGTGCATTTCCTGGTGGTTCAGGAAGCCTCCTGTGTAGACAGCACCTCTCAGGACAAACTGGATGATACAGAATCACAAAGTCAAAGAATCATTAAGGTTGAAATCATTAAGGAAAAGATTTCCAAAATCATCAAGTCCAACCTCTGCCTCAGCATCACCATGCCAAGTAAACCACATTACTAAGTGCCACGTCCAATCATTTTTTGAACACTTCTGGGTTTGGTGACTCGACCACTTCCCTCAGCAGTCCACTCCAATGCTTAACCACCCTGTCAGGAAGAAATCCTTCCGGATATCCGACTGGAGCCACAGCTTGAGACCATGTCCTCTTGTCCCGTAGCTCCTTGCTTGGGAGAAGAGGCCAACCCCCACCTGGCTACACCCTCCTTTAGGTAGTGCCTCTTATTGTGCCTCTTTTGACATTTTACATTGAATTTCCTTTAGTCAGCAGAAAAGTGTCTGTCCATCCAAGGGCACACCCGAGGCCCAGGCTGAGGGACACCAACTCCCTTGGGAGCCCTAATGAGCAAGGCAGAAATGTCAGTGATTTGGAGGCCCAGCATGTAAGGACATCTGGTTTTTTTTGAAAATTTCTTGGATGTTGTGAAATCCAAAAGTTCAGGATAACTGGACTACTGGTGTTACATGATTTTTGGCTATTTCCTGTTTTCAGTAACCACAAAAAGCCAAATTGTGGCCTCCTAACGCCACTGATAATAGCAAGGGGAACAGGAGCACAGACATGAAAATTTGGAATACTCTTTGTAAAGGACAGAGATAAACACAATCCTGGATTCTATAAAATACTCAAAATAGGGGTGAAACTCTTACACCTGATCTTGTTTGCCTGTCTCCACTGCCAATGAGTTAGCTGTTTGATATTCTAACAAATAAAATGAAGCATATGAAAAGAGAGAATGGTTATATAGGACAATAGTTGCTCCTTTATCTGTGAAGAAATCAATCCCTCCTAATATTTCAAATTCTACTCCTAAGCTATTTGGGTTTCAGGGTGCTCTCCTGCTTTTAAACAGTTATGGACACAAACCAAGACTATTAAGTAGGAACAGTTTTGAAAACTTGGCTTGAAGCATGTCTTTGAAAATGTGGTTCCCACAAGATCACGGAGACAAGAAGGAGCTTAAACAGCACTTGGAGCAGCTGGCTCTGACCACAGATACTGAGAGCTGCACTGTCCCCAGTAATGTTACACTGCTTCAAGTGATCAAACACCAGATGGGCTGACTAAGGCAGTGAGCAAAGGCAGTCACTTGATGAGGTACTGCATAACACAGTGAGGACAAGAAGAGATGCTTCTGGATTTAATGCTCAAGCTGGAATCAGTGGAAATATGTCTGTTGGTTTCTGTGGAATTTGAATTATGACTTAGCGAGTAACACAAACTCAGGTTTTGTGTCACAGCTGCTATATCTGATGATAAGAGCAGCTTGTAAGGAGGTCAGCAGAAATCAGTGTTGAGGCTTATCGCTCAATTAATGTGCTGAATGCTGACATTAAAAGTAATCTTTTAGTTGGACAATGCATAACCACTCAAAAAATACTGACAGAGAAAGTTCAGTGACACCTTTTCACTGACATTTATACTTCCAGAACAGTGAAGAGAAGAAGATAAGGAGGGCAGCAGTCTACAGAAAGGAGAAAAGGCCATAAAAAAGGGAACGTTCACTGGAGAATATGTCACTTAATGAACAGTTGGAGACTGAAGTAAATGTGATATTCAGGCAGAAGGTAAGCATGAAGCCAAGAAACCAGGGAATAATTCAGAGAGCTCAGGAACTGAGGCAATGATCCTTGTGGTGCCGTTTCAGAACATGACAAACCAGAGGTCAATAAATACATGTATCTACCTGCTGACACACCCAGCAAAGTTCACTGGAGGCAACAAAGCAACCAGCAGAATGGGCTTACTTATAACCAGAATTAATTTGGGTAGGAAACACTTGAAGTATCTCATTTAAAACTGTGTGTACTTTGAAGGAGCACTGGAAAGGTGAAACTGCCATCTTGGTTAAGGTTTCCAAAATTCCTGCAAAGCACTTTGGGAAGATCCCTGCTATTATTGAACTATGTTATTATCCCACAGGTTCATGGAGTTTGCAAACTAGAATTAAAAGAAAGCTGGAGGATTATGATGTATTTTAGAATTTCTCACATTTGTCATGTTTCCTTTTTGAAAGCATAGAAAGGAAACTTCTGGGTCACCCAATATAATTCCTGGGTCCTGCAGGCAATCATGTTACCTAAAGGATTAATCTCCAATCAAACTCCTTGAACATATAATGACCATCTTTACTAATGTTAATGAGAATTGCTACTCATAATTTGCATTTACACACTACTTAAGGATCTTGAAGTGTTCTTTCATATAATATACTCATTTTTATTACAGGCACATTGAATTTAAATGACTTGCCTAGGGTCTCACAGCAAGCCAACAGCACAATGACTCTTAGTGCTCCTAGTGCTTTGCATTAAATCCTGGACATTAACAGCTCCCTTCATAAAGGGAGCTTTGTAGTTGTAGATCACCTCCTGGTGCTGGTGAATCAAACCTCTTCTGATAGCGCAAAAAAAAAATCAATAAATTACTTGAACCCATGTAATGCTTCCCAGTGTCTGCAAATCCTGACTTCCTTTGAACTTAGAAAATTGACATGTCTAAGTAATGCTAAGATAGCCTTTGGCCTATGACCAACTATGAAATTTTGATGTGCTAAGTATGCACTTCAGATCTATATTTTCTATATGAATACAGCAGTAATCTCTACATTTGTTCCAGGAAAACATCAAAGCTTTCAGTATCTCTTGTGCCATTGGTGGCATATCTGAAAACAAAAAGTAAGCCAAAAAACCCCAAGCCCTCAAATCAAACCAACCAAATGAAAAAAATCATCCCCAATAGTAAGCCTATAATAAACAAAGGATAAGGAATCCTTTAGCATCTTTAGCTTTTCCAGAGGCAGAATTGCTCTGACACAGGCACATTCCTTATCCTTGATGTCTCCTATGAATGGCATGGTCCTCACCAAAAATTAACTCTAAAAGGAGGAGATGGAGCATCCCTTTATATATGGGGTCCTCTCTGTAAAGAAAGATGCAGTACCACAGAATGACCTGTGTTTTCTGCCTGTGTCAATGTATCATTTTCTCTAGCAAAGTGAAATGTTGGTATTTCACCTTATATTTTGCCCTCTCCTCTATGCCTCCCATGGAATGAGCTTCAAACTGTACCCAGTAATTTCAGAATACTATTTACAAGCTTTAGCCTGCTTCTCTTTTAATGGGAAAAGAGTTCTTTTGTGGCATGACACTTGCTGCAACATCAGAGGAACCATCTGGTAGACCAACAACAGCTACAGCAATATCGATCCCACTCATTGAAAGAGTTCCTCCAACGTGGTGGCAGCTACCCAGGAGCTCTCACCTGTGGCAAATGGTGACATTTACTCCTGCTGGGAATGTGGCTGGGCAGACGGATGTTAAAGAGGGCCTGCAAGGCTGCCTGTGCCGCTTGACCCTTGGCCAGCTTCTTGCTACGTCCTGAGCCTTCAAATGTTCTCCCGTCCACCCGCACGGCCATCACAAAGCTCTTGATGTGCTGCTTCTCCACCGTCTCCGAGAGGCAGACGTAGCGCAGGCCCGAGCGCAGCTCGTTGAGCAGCACCACAGGGTTCTTCTCGCTCTCTGCTTTGGCCATCCTGTGCTTTCCTGGCTTGGCGTGGCCCATCAGGTCCAGCGTGTGGCACAGCAAGCGCCCGTGTCGGTACGCCGTGGAGAGCAGCTCGTTGTTGACGGGGTTGTACACCGAGAAGTCCTCGCTGTGCGTGGATGGTTCGAACTCCTTGAACAGAGTGTCTGGAAAGTCTGCCTGATCAGAAGTGAAGTCTGTGGATGGGCTGATGCAGTTTCCCATGGCGAAGTGGGCTTGGCAGGCATTGGGGAACTGAACGAATGACTTCAGAGCTAACTCTGCGGCACGCATTTTGGCTTTCTTTTTTGTGGGGCCTGTGCCTTCAAATGTAAGTCCATTTACTTCCACAGCGACAGCAAAGACTGGAGCGTGCACTGGACCTGTCTGGGAAACCATTTTATATTGTAATCCTGGTTTAAGTTCATGTAGCTGAACCAGAGCATTCTTTGGTGTCACTGACCATGAAACTTTCTTCCAGATAAGCTGGAGTTTGCAGAAATGGCCATTATTACCTTCCTCTAAGGGTCTTTTCCTCTTACTGCTAGGTGTTCCCCCTCTTGCCCTGTCAGTAGATGCTATTGGATGATCCTCCAGGTTGCCAATGTTTCGATTTTCCTTTACTTCTGCACTGCTGGTACCTGTCAATAAAGAAAGAAAACAACTCACATTACAATTGTGATCATAGTAGCTAACATTATGCCTAGGGCTGTCAGAATAGCCAAAAAAAAAAAAAAGAAAAAAAAGATAGAAATAGTTGCTTGGCCCTTTTGAGGAGATTTCCTCAAATATCTGTATAATGGTTGGTTTATTATTTCTAGTATGGGTTTTTTTGCATGTTCTGAGTATTTACTTGTCCCTAAAGGTCTGGTTCTATTAGTCATTAGGCTTCTGTTTTAAGAAAAGATTACATCATTCAAAGATGAAGCATAATGGATGCCATGTGACTTAAATGAACTGCTCGATAATTACTAGTAAGATGTGAATAGTTTGTAAAATTCCCTTAGGATGACAATTGTTCTATAATCCATGTGGGTGAATGCTTATGAACACATTATTAAAAATCAAAAATGATTCACAAACAGAAAAATGGGCCAATGCATTGAATAATCTATTTGCAATGAATACATTGACCATCTCTGCTCACACCATAGCCTCTTGTGTTGTCAGCATCATGAATCCAGACTAGGATATGATCTGACAGACCTTCACAGCATTTGAAACAATAATTTGGTATGGACTCAGATCCCAGTTAAGTAAGTGAGTGCCTTTCTGTCAAATTTGATTTCAGGTACTCTTAGTTTCTGCATCAGCAACAACCAATATTGCAAAAACTGTAGGTAAATCCAAAAGAGACCAGGAAAAGCCAGAGCATCATGATGGGAGCAATTACTGATGTAAAGGATGATCTGTATCAAAGAAAAGCAATGGGCTAGAGTGACTGCCAGGAGTGCCAGGAAGGGAATGAAATGACAGTGGGGAGCTATGGAGGGAGCACTCTGTTGCTGGACTAATGAATCCCCCACTGCTCTGGACCACGCTTGTGCCATGTCCATGCTGCAAGGCAGTGCTCTGTGCCACAACAGAGGCCTGGCTGAGAATGGAGAGTCATCTCACTGATGTCCTGAATGAGACACAAGATGTGCTGCTGGCTAGATAATTATCCTATAAAATTTCTGTAATTTCTGATGAGTTTGTTTAAATGTATTGCATCTCCGAGACATCCTCCCGTCCTCCTATGCATTCCCTGGGGCAGAGACAAGAGGAGGAGGTAAATATGAGTGTAACCAACCTACAAGGCAACCCATCCCAGGAGTGATGCACCTGATCCCTTTCCAAGCAGAGCACTGTGTGGCTGCCTGCTTTTCTCCAAACAGCACTGAGCCTTTCCCAGGGTTTGGTTTGTTATTGTCAGATGTGATCATGCCACCTACACAGGCTGTGTCAATCCCATGCACAGAGAAAGTCCCCATGGTTCTTCAAGGACAGAGAATAGTCCTCCCATTTTCTGTGGGGCCATGGCCATGTTTGGATTTCTCTCTACCCTGATAATACAAGCTGGTTGCAAAGATGTAAGGGGCGAGCTGCTGGCTAAGCTTTGAGAAGCTTCTGCTGGAGTGCAGTGTCTTTGCTGCACCCCAGCATTAGGCTGGGCTGACAGCTGCACAGGAGTCTGCAGAGGATTATGTAGAACCAACCATCGTGATTAAAAACCTCCTTTATATCCTGACACATTGCACTTGTATTAAATATCAAAAGACTTTTTCCCATCACAGCACTAAGTTTGCACTCAGGCAAGTTGTTCCACAGAAAGGAGGGGTCACTGCTTAGACAGGAGTAATAATCATGGCTCAAATGCCATGTGGGCCCATTTGCAGAACTGAGTCTTTAGGCTCCCTCTCCTGAAAACCTTGCAGCACACGCTGGGCTTCCAGCCTGGGTCTATGTCTCACCAAAGTTATTTGCAGAGCTCTCTTCTGCAGTGCTTTGCTGAGGCAGAATGTGAACTGACAAATTAAGGTCTTAGTGACTAATTAATTTTTAGTTTCTGAAGCTAAGAGGACAGCATGAAGACAGGTGAGGATGGAAAGGAAAGAAAAAGATGCACATAAAAGAAAAAGTTTCATCATATGGTATTCAGCTGCATAAAATACGACATATTTAACCAGCCTCTCTGGAAATAAGACATTTAAAAGATCATGATAATTAAGGCACAAGGATAATGTGCTGTTTTCTCATTGAGTTCACAACTGTATTTATAGAGACTTTGATCTGAAGGGAGAGGAAATATCAGCTTTAACTTCCTCTATCCAGCTTGGCAAGTGGCTCTGGCCATTTTCCATCATGACCCTTTCTCATGTTTTCATCCCACTCAGAATATATCTCTTTAGTTATGTGCATTTTTTAAAGTAAAGGCAAAATATTTTGATGCAGACATATGTTTTAGCAGGAAACAGGTTTGGTTCTGTATTTTACACCTCCTCTCTCATCTTAACCCAATAGGTTTTTACAGAGCCAATTATGGTACATAATGATACTGTAGTCAAGAAGCATGAAAAGAAAGATAGCTCCTGCCTCACACAATGTTCAGCTTTGAAAAGAATTTGTATCGATTATGCACCACTGAATAGGAAAACTCAAGAGGTTATTTGTGTTTATAATTCATATTGCCTTATTCCATTTATTTTTTCTTTCATGGCCAGAGAACTGCAGATTTGTGAACATGAATGTGTGACCTTCATGTCTCACCTTAACCACCCTCAGTAAAACAATAGTTAACTAACATCATAAAATAAATGTTACTTATTGTTACTTATTGTCTTAAGTTGTGTCTATAAAATTGTCTACTCCATGTTTTGGCCAACAGAGAGTTTGCCTAGGTATAATGAAAAAATGCAGAAATTCAAGTGTAAAACTTCCAGAGATTAGGCACAAAGGATAAGAGGACAAAGCTGGGCATGCATGACGATTCCATGCCTGTATTTATGGCGTGTTTTGGCCTCATCACAGTGAAGAAAATCTGTCTAAATATCCTTACAGCCAACTGGATTTTTAGAGCACCTGGTCCTGAAAAAACAGGAAACTGCTCAGTTCTTCCCAGATCTCTGTAGGAGCTGCACCAGCCCTAAGTCATCATGGCCTGTAAATCAGAGGCAGCCTAAACTCAGTGAGTGCCTCAGAAAGTCTGTGAGCCTGATGGACTTGTGTGATCCCTGGCAGCTGCCAGGAAATGTGCAATTACTTTATACTTTCAGGTATCTTTGAAATAGGAAGTCTTTGAAATGTGTCTTTTATGAGACCTCTGTGTAGCAGACATAAGATTACCTCTCTAATGGTGGCACATGTACTTCTATTGTGAAAATCAGACAAAGCAGGCAAATGACACCAAACTACACAAGATAAATACTGTAAGCAGCTGTAATAGAACAATCACAAGCAATTTTAGAAATGAAGAGAGCTAAAAGGAAAGGGGTAAGTCAGAGGATACACACAGGGAAAATGCAAAACTGTGGATCATTTTCAGTCTAGTTATTTCTCATAGTCTTTGTTCTTGGCTTTCCCAAAGATATTCTTTACATTTGGGAGAAAAAAAAGATAATAAATTATGGTTATCCCATCATGAAAGGTTGGGAAATAATAACATAGTAAAGGGATGGAGTTAAAAAAAAAAGGAGGAAGAAAAATACTGTAGTTTTTTGGCAATAGTTTCTAATTTATTGCGTAAGATTTCTAAAAAAGTCCTACAGCTTTGCACTGTAATATCTCCTCAGGTAACTTTATTCATTGATTTTTGCAATTTCACAAGCATCAGGAGACGTTGTGATCTTGTATTTGCTTCAGTAATTGAATGGGAGAAAGGAAAGCAGTTAGTGAAATATATTTATTTATGCACTATTTCCCAGTCTTCTGACTGCTCTTTCATGTTTCTCTCCTTTTGGTCATTATGCACAGTAGAGTTAATCTAGAGAGTTTGTCTCATCAAGAGCATTTCAGAACTATAATGCATCACTAATAATGACACTGACTATGTCTCTGGGTCTTAAGGGCTCTGCAGAACTAACCATCCGATACTCCACACTACATTTGAAGAGATAATATTGTTCCTGTTGAAGGTTATTCTGCTGCCAAGCCATCTTCTAGGGAGAATAGGAAAGAAGAGGTGGTAGGTGGCATCTTAATTTTCACTGGCATCTTTACTATTGAATTTCAATACATTATTAAAAAGCTGTGATATTAGAAGAAAGAATTTGCACTATCTGTATTATGGCCAACTCCTGATTCAACTGCTAACTCTGAGACAGGCAGTTACTGTCTTTAGAAATGTTTAGTAAACCTGGATTGCTTGTGTAGAGTACATTTTTGCTGTTTATCTATATCACATTTTATGCGGATGTTAGAAGGATTGACTTCCATAATTCCTGGAACACTTGAAGGTAAAAAAATCTTGAATCAGGAGCAGTAGGGACGAACTCAGGAGCCAGAGCCAAAGTACCTTTGTCCAAGGCCAGCTCCTACATCAGATGCAATGTAGGGCAGTCTCCTCTTGCAAGCAAGATGGCATTTTCATACACTTACTGATTTTGCAACCGAAAATTGGTAACACTTCTGCCAGGATTTTTTAGCTTGATATTCTTGACTTTGGAACAACAAACTTGAAGCTAACAACAGAAATCACTCTTTTCTCTCTTACATGAAAACACACATGTATTTTAAACCTTCATGTAAAAAGTCTAGGTAAGCCATGATTTCTCTGTTGCTGTTGAACACTCCCTGGCAGCTCACAGGGTGCAGGCTGTTAAAACCAGTGTCATTAGATTTTATCAGGGTGTAACACCAGACTGCAGAGAGAAGCATTACCAGTGAAGCAAAGTACAGGACTTTGCTTAAAGTGAAGATGAAAAGTTTGTGAAAGGTGATTGCCATTGTCTTTAGCTGTTCCAGAATGAACATACTCTACTGTGCCCACCTAACTATCTGAAGAAGCTGTGAAATGCATGTATGTCTGGTACAGACCTTACCAATGAGGGAGATTATTCAAATGATCTAACTGACCTGACTTAGATGATACTCAAATTCCCATGCTCTCTGTCCAAGTGAGCAAAGAACTGCATGCAGCAGAAAATGTGGGCAGCCCATGGCAGAGACAGATCTAAGGATGCCCTCCTGAATCAGGGCCAGAACATTTTAGGCCCTGGAGAAATCCAAATGATAGCAACAGACACAGTTTTCAAAACAAAAATAAGGGAATTGTTTTGGTGAGGGATTGCCTGGAGCTCTGCCTCGTGGAATGGGATATTCACTTTTCTCCTAGAGACAGGGTTGCTGCTGTATCTCACACTGTGGAAACAAAAGCTCTGGGGCCTCATGCTGTCTGAAGAGGAATTTGACCAACATGCTCGTAACTAAACATGCACAGAGTGAACTGAGTCTGGAATGTGTCCTTCAAGACTGCTGCAGTGGTGGAAATCAGTGTGTTGGGAACCATCAGCTCCCTCTGCAGACACTGGGGAACCGTGTGCTGCCCTGTGTGTGTGGAAGTGCTCCGTAAGGAGATCCCCAGGAATCACACACTCCTGCTGGAGGTACTACCTGGATTCAAAAGTATCTGTGGCTGCTGATAATCTGCCTTGATCCCATGGCAAAGTGGGGATGGCACAATCAAAGATCAGGGACAGGCATAGGCTTATAACATCATGAAAAGCATGCAGGTAGGCAGTGAACAGGGAATGATTATTCACTGTTTCTTGCAATCCCAGCACTAGAGACAGCAGGCTTGAAGCAATAAAAAGGTGCACTTTTTGATGACACTCTAAATCACTTGTTCCTGGCTGTTGTTGAGATCAGAAGTATCAATGGGCTCCGGAGAGGACTAGACAGTTCTGTTGATGTCTGAGAAATGTGACCATTCAAGTGCAAGCTCTAGCAGAGTAAATTTTTGCTAGATGCTGGAAAGATAGACCAAGGGGAGGATCCCCATTTCAATGTCCTTTTTCTTGAAGCATCACTAACAAATGCTGAAGACCATATACAGAGCTAGGCTTCCTATTTCTAATCCTCTGTGACATTTCTTACATTCTTACTGTACAACTGCCTTCTGGGGATGAACAGTGTGGTCTTTTCCTTGCCTGTTCAAGATTAGACCTTCATCAGAGACAGATGATTACTTTACCCACAATTCCATTCCAAAGGTGCATAATGCTCTTGATAAGTTTTTCTAGTATTAGTTCATTGATCACAAACCACAAAAATCATGTCTGTATGCTAATAATCACCTGCTGAAAATGCAGGTGTAGTTAAACTGCATGGCTCCCTCTGTAAAGAAGGCCTAAGGGAATGTGAAACAGGATTTGTATCCATTTCAGCTGGTGGAACTCTGCCCATTGATACAGCACAGTCAGGGAAGCAGCACTCTCACAGGATGCTCAGTGAGCAGAAAACTACAGGGATAAGCAACCTACTTCTCTACCTTGCCAGCATTCTCCTGGGCTCCTGTTTAATTGTTAACACAGGGGAACGTTCTTCCACTTGTTCAGAGCAAATCTCTGAAGCTCTTTAAAATGTGGAATTACTCCAGAGGTACATGTGTGCTATAGGCTTTAGTGGGATTTAGACCACTGTGCTGCAAGCAAATGCAGAAATATGGACGATTTTAAATGAATTCACTTAAAAAAAGTTATTTAAGGATACTAATAGTAACACCTAAAACATTTTCTGTGTACCAAGAAATAAATAGCTGCATTTTCACTGGAGCATATGTTTGACCAAAGGGAGGACTGGGTAGGATGACCCTGAAAACAGTGACATTTGCTGTTCCTTTTTCACAAAACATAGCTTACCCTGTCCATGTGAGCTGTTTTACAGCCCATGCCGGCAGGAAGCTGTCTTGGCATTACAGTGGCAATAAGAAAAGGGTGTTAGAGTGTTTGACTTGTACAAACTTCATACATTACCTAAAAATAACTAAGTAGCACATTTGGGAACTATTACGCAGGAGGTGCCTGCACAAGCTCATCGTGGGCATAATATGTTTCCTCTGTGTGTGTGTATACTTCTCATATGTCTTCCTGAAAACGTAGCCTTCCTGGGAGCAATTTTGAAGGATTTTCAGGATTTTTTTTTTGCCTTTGCTAAGATCTGTAATAGCCTCTATTCTCTGTGCATCAGAATAGTGGGATGTCCAAGTGATGCTGAGAAGCAGAAAATAGCAGGCTGTGCTTCTTCACTCCTCCAGCAGCTCTTCCCCTTGGTGATACACCATGACCAAACCAAGGCAGATGAGCAACAGCAAGGGAAAGACACCCAATTCTTCCCACTAACTAGCTCTACCAGGGCAACATGGCAGCACATGTCTGGCTGGAAAAGCAAGCAGTCTGGTAAGTGATACTAAAACATTGCTCATTTGGTTCAGAAAGCCTCCCTGCCTTTTTTTTTTTTTAAAGATTCAAGTTGTGTTAAAATAAGCAGGGCTGGATAACACACAATAATTGCTTCTAGGTGACAAATGGAAGGGATGAGGGTTTTAAATTCCTAACTGCCACTCTCGGACTTCTTGGTGTTTGGAAGACTTCTCAACTCCTTCAAACCCAACAGGACTTTCCTCCAGCTCTTCGGTCATGGGCTCAGACAGTTGGTTGAGGTGTAAGGGCCCAAGAGAATACTTAGAATAATTAGCCAAGAGTGCTTAATTTTTAGATTATATCTGGTTTATTTAAGCCTGGTTTGATGGTTCTGTGCCAATTTGATGGTTCTGTGCAGGGCCAGGAACTGGGCTTGATGATCCTTGTGGGTCCCTTCCAACTCCCTTTGTGATTCTATGATTTTACACAGGGACTGGGCTTGTGGTCTGCCAATAGTTGCAAAACCACCTCCCTTCCATAACTGCTCCTCCACTGTAGAGATTTTATTTTTGAACTTTATTATTCATCCAGAGAGAAAAGAGACTGCTTACTTAAATTGTCTTCATCCTCCATGGTGGTTGGGCCAGGACTCAAGTACTTGAAGGGTGCTATGAAGGTCGACAGTATGCTTAGTTTTTCTAGAAGAAAACAGAAGAAAAAAAAAGATACATATAAAATCAGTACTCAGTCAATGCATTCATGTCTACTTCACACTTTTTCTCAGGTCAAAACATCTTGGTAAATCTGGTTTTATTGGTTGGTATTTTTTTTTTTGTTTGTTGGTTGGTTGTTTTTTTTTTTTTTTTTTTGTGTGTGTGTGTGTTTTCTGACATTGATCTCTTCCCTGTGGTGACAGCGACAGGACCTGAGGAAATGGTCTCATGTTGTGTCCTGGGAGGTATAGGTTGATATCAGAAAAAGGTTTTTCACCCAGAGGGTGTTTGGGCACTGGAACAGGCTCCCCAGGGAAGTGGTCACAGCTCCAGCCCGACAGAGTTCAAGAAGTGTTTGGACAGTGCTCTTGGGCACTTGATGTGACTGTTGGGGATGGTCCTGTGCAGGGCCAGGAGTTGGACTTGATGATCCTTGTGGTTCCCTTCCAACTCAGGAATCAAATTCTGTGATTCTGTGACGCTACAGTCCCACCAAGGTTAACTGAACCTCGATGCATTTATTGCAGCTGCCATGTTCCTCCTGGTTTCTGCCCCCATGTAGTGTTTATTGACTGTGCTCCCCAGCAATGGTGCCCGAGTGCTGCAGAGTGGGGGATGCCTGAACTGGTCCAGGTGGGAAGGGGTGGGCAGTCAGCCCTGGGAGAAGGGAGGCTGCACCAGAATTCATACAGAAAGCTCAATGACTTCTAATTCTATCAATTGTTAATATGATTTTTGGAAAACCCTTATGGTGTGCCCAGGAAGCCACTGTTCGCACAATACGACCACTATTTGACATCCCTCTTATGCCCATTCATATTAAGTGCAGTTGCTTTTTACTGCAGTGTCTGTTTGTCCTGCAGACAGTGGCTGGCAGAGACATTTACTTCCTGTGCCATGATTAGGCTCTGCATTAGAGGCCAGGGCACATTCAGCAAAATGAGAGCTGATACTGGCTTATACTAGGTCAATATTTGGCTCAGGATTTATCTATAGGGAAAAGCTGAAGTTAATGCAAACACTAGAAACAGATATATATTTAAGTGTTTTATTTCCTTGATAGCTAGTTTATTTAGCTGGACGTATATTTTGTTTAGGCTGAATTCCTCCTGACACACTATGGGAACTTTATTGAGGACTGACAATAACAGAGTGGCAGAAGAAACAGAACCACAGCTTACAAAGGTGATCCACAGCTTTGAAGAACTTTGTTGCTTTCCTAAAGTACTTCTCTTCTTAGAAAGCCTCAGCTATGGCTGAGGAAATAGGTGGCTGAGGCTCACATATCTAGAAATGCTCTGCATCCTGCACATTGTGAACAATGCTGGCCTCTCAGCCTGTGGCAGAAGCATCAAAACCAGACCAAGAATGTATTCTTTGAAGTGACACTGGAAAAAATACTTCCATGGGAAATTTCTTTATCATTGAGAAAATATTTCTCTGAATTTCCTTAAACTACCTGTCTTCTAAAGTACCACTGGTCTAGAAGATATTCCAGCTGAAGAGCTCCTAAACATTTTCAGCAGCACATCTGTTAACTTTTTTGCCTGGTTCTTCCTACATTTGCAAACAATCCTTGCTCTTGTTAAAGACTGTAATCAGAACCCATCAAAAATGACTGCATATATTTGCCCTTAGCTGGGTAACATTACAGCTCAACTCTATTATGGGAATTCACTGTAAAAGCTGACTGCTCTTTGTTAAGTAAATACAATAAGCAGAATAAAAGATTGCCTGAAGAAAACCTTTTTCCGTCCAGAAACCTTTCAGCCCAGACTAATATATAATTAGAGCACAAATTAGCCTCCTTCAATTGCAATTTCATTAAGGGATTGCAGTGATGTCAGGAACCAAAAGAATGAAGCTATTTATGAACGCTACAGCCAGAAGATTTTCCTAAGTGAATCTTTTGACACTTTTTTTGCTAAGGCACTGCTCACTGAGAAATGTGGCGTCTCTGTACGACATCTCACTGCGTGTGAGACTGTTGGGTTGTGATCATGATAAAGGCTGGTATTCACTCCTGACTTTCTCAACTGGTTTCTTTGATTGAAGTGAAAAGAGCGTAGGCTTTTGGGACCTAATCCAAAGGCTGCATTTGGTAAGGGAAACGCTTCAGATGATAGACACAGGATCAGGGCAGCCCTTGGCTGCAGCACCAGCAGTGACTGTTGTGTCTGGGTACTGAGATCCTGGAGTGTGTGTACTCCACCTGTGCCCGACTGCTGGCAGCTGTCAGACCTTCAGCATTAACCCTCAATACAATCATGTCACACACAAACCTACATCTTCTTTGCTGAGAAAATATTTTCACTTTTCATAGAGAGTTAACCTATTAACCAAGCAATATGGAAGTGCTTTCTTGCTGCAGGGCTAATGCTTACTCCTGCCAGCAATCAAAATGCAAATTCATTTATATTATGCTATTTTTAGGTAAAGGAATATTTTATGATTTAGTTTTGTGCAGTTGATAGATGAAATTTACAACGTGGATTTGAAATTTATTAATTTCATTTTTATTTTGTCTTAAGGGACCCTTTAACCATCTTAAGCTTTTGTTAGTACTGTTTTCCACCAGTCTGCAAAGCCCTTGCTGGTGACTTCCCTTTGTGTGGCAGAGAAACAAGATGTATAATTTGCTGCTTGCTTACAGCAGCAATGGATAGGTTTGTGTCAACCAAACTCAGGCAGGTCCTAATAACAGGATATACTTCTATCAATATCAGTGATAAAAAATTATAATTCAATATTTCAATCCATTGGCTAAGCAAGGGAACATTTAGTGTGTGTCTGGAAGGACGAGGAGGGCAGGGTTTTGAGTAAGCTCTGTAAAAACAGAAAAACTGTAGTATATACACTGCACAGATGAATTATTAAGCCAGTGAAGGAGGAGAAGATAAATGAAAGAATAATTAAATAGAGGTGTTTACAGGGAAATAATCAGGTTAGGTTTAAAACTGTTGGTATTATTGTGCACTTCCATCTTTTGCACATTATTGCCTGTTGCTGTACGGACCATGAGGCACTACTTCAGCTTTATTAACAATGGTGAAATTCAGTGTTAATTGTGAAGATTAGGAGAGTTGTGTATCCACACTTTATGGTCCCTGTGTAGTTTAATGCCCATCATAATTAACCTCGTTTCCAGCAGTTTGATGAAATCTTAGAATCTAAGGGACAAGGTTGGATTTGAAAAAATCATAGAGAGAAATACCACTACAGCTTCCCTCTCTCACTCCTTTCCTTTCATGACTTTTTTTTTTCCCCTAAAAAGCAGCAATGACCGGTAGCCCAAAATTAGAGCAGTTATTTTTACTTTATAATTGTAAATGTTCTTTGTATTTGTCTGAGGAAGTTATTTTTCAAGGCTGGGAGAGAGGGTTTAAGAGAAAAAAAAAAGACATTTCAAAAACTCTTTTCTGCAGAAATGCGGAATATATAACCCTACATTTACGAGAAGCAATACATGAAGGTATTATTGCTGGCATTATAGTAGTACCAAAAGCCTCTGATGCCAGGAAGAAGAGATTTCATAAGGGCCTACATGGGCACAAAGGAAGCTTTATTTACAATGGAAATTGAGAGACAAAGAGCAGGTATAGTGGAATTTATCTCTAGCCCCCTGAACACTATAGCAAGATGATAGCATCATATTTTGTAGAGCATTCACTATAAAAACAGTCTTCCAAGTGGAAATCTGCTCCAGTACTCTAAGCACAAAAATCATCATTTCTTCTAAGAGAAGCCTATTATAGGAAGGAAACCTCACTCTTCTGTTTTGGGATGGAAAAGGATTTCGGTTCACTCTTCCAAGGATATATTTTCCAGCAACAGCAAATAGTTCATATGGAATCATTAAACAGTGCTTTTACAGTACCTATAAAAATAATTTAAACAAATTAAAAAACCCATGGAACAAGGTATGTTTTGCATTAAATACAGAAAATGCTTTAGTACAAATGATTCAGCAAAGCCTGGCACGTAAGGCAGGCAAGTTTCCACTAAAACCTGCCTTTTTGTGAAGTTGCTCTTGCCCTGGGGATGCAGTCAGAAGGCTGGTCACAGGTCCCGTAAATACACTTTTATTGTGAAGACAAGAATGCACATATACAGCTATAAACACATTCTTGCCCTTCATACCTATCAGTATTTGAAGGGCACCAGACAATACTGCTTGATCATCAACTCTACGGAAGTTCTTTCACTCTCAATCACCAGAATAAAAGCAATGGGAACAGCAGGAGCTCAACACTTTTAAAAATCAGCCCTTATACATGTTGGACAAATTGTTTAGCTTTGAGAAGAGCAGCCTGAGTGGGGTCATAACAGCAGCCTGCAAGCACATAAAAAGCTGCTGCATGGAAGAAAGGAGCAAACTGTGTTCCATGTGCATTAACACAACTAGAAGTAATGGACTTAAATTGCACCAAGGAAAAATTCACTTTAGACATTAAAAAACCCTTCCTAACAGTAGAGATAGTGTAGTGCTGGAATAGCTTGCCTGGTGGGGAGGTGCTGAAGCGCTGTAGGGAGACAGCTGGAATCTGCAGGGGGTTGTATGTGTCCTTGGGCCCATCCTTTATCCTCTCCCATCCCTACAGACTCCAGGAGAAAAACTTGCCCTGACCATGAGGTTCATGCAGCAGGTTCTAGCTCAAACTTGGAAAAGCAAGTAGTGTTTGCTAATATTTGCTATCTCTGAGCAGAAGTTTGTGCATGCTCTTTTGCTTGGCAGCTAATGAGCACTATTAATAATTGTTTTTCAAAAATGCAACTTCCGAAGAGAAGGATTAGACAGATGGATACCAGTGGTTTGCCAGATCAGTGTTAACAATGTTTTACTGAATTAATTTCATTCTCATACTCAAACTGATTACCATAAGCTACTTTACTTGTCAGAGGTTTCTTCAATAGTATTCTTTTAAAAACACAATGTGGACATTATTAACCAGTCCTGAGGAATTCATTTGGTTTGTGTGGAGTATGAAATTACTCAGGGAGGGACAAATATGATGCAATAGTGTAAACTCAGCTGCAAAACATTTGAAAGAAACCTTATTTTTTATTTCTCTAAAGCAGTATTTACAGCTACTTAAATAGTTACATTTTTACAGTTGTGTTTAGCCTTGATTTATTTTGAAAGGGAGGGGGTATACAGGGAGAAAGAGAGGCTGCACATCAGGATATGATTCTTTATCTTCCTTCTGGTATCTTAGTTCAGGCTTGGGCTGACAGTGACTGACAGGATGAAGAGATTCTTTAAGCAGAAGAAAAATATGGCGAATTCATGGGGAACATAACAGTGTCTTTAAACCACAGCACTTACTGGGAAGGCTCACAGCCTTCTAAATTACAGCTTGTATGGCCACCATGCTGCTTCATTTAGTTTAAGCAGCCAGTTTCTAGATAGGGATTTACTTGCATGGTATCAGAATCGGCCCTTACAGCTGAATTTGAGAACCAGCTGTTGAATCTAAAGTTTCTGAGTGTGCAGGGCTTTGCGGCATTGCCCAAGTACTTTTTGCTTCACAGGCAAGTATCCAGGCTCTGTGTGATGCTTTCATACCTACACTGACAAAGCTGTGCTGAATCCCTATGAATTACCACCACGGTTCCACTGGGGCTGGGAGAGTCTCTGTACATCCCCTCCAGTCATGTTTAAGTTGGAAGTGTGGCTGCCCTTGATGCCTTAAATGGCTACCTAGGAACAGCAACTAGACAGGAATAAAGGAATAAAGGAGGGATTTATCTGAAAGGCCTTCAGAGGTACACTCTGGGCTCCAGAGGCTCCTGCCTCAGTGGATCCCAAAATGGACAATGACAGGTCACGAGTTCTTCACACTTTGATATCAGCATCAATTCACCAACCAGAACCCAGCCAAGGATGGAATTTCCCCAAGCTTGCTTCCTTCTCCCCAAGATGATGGTTTACATTTCTTGGTCAGGGTGTCCTCAGAGAGCAAGCTAAAGAGGTTTTGTTATGTCTATCTCAGCATAGAGAACAGCACTTAACAAGCTACAGGAAACTTTAGTTACACTGGGCAGTGCAGGATTTGAAAAATACAAAAGTTAAAAGGCATCACCCTAAACCTCTTCAGAGGGCTGATGTTTCTGTAGACACAGCAGCAGTTTTGGCTGCTGCAGGAGCTCCAGTTTGGTGCCTTGCCTGGGATAAGTTCAAGCCTGCATATATTTGCAAGGAGCTATTGACACATGCCCATCCCTCCTTGGTTTGTGTTTCTATCTCTCAGTCCTACAGTGTGAGGTCTGAAAGTGGAGCTTTGCTGGCATCATGGACCCTTGAGAGCCATTAGTCAGTGCAAATGGAGCAGCACACCTGGCTGAGCAGTCCAAAGAGGATAAAAGAGACTTTGAACCAGAGAATATGAAAGGGTTAAAATACGTGGGACTGTTCCTGCCTGCAGCTGTGCTGCTTGGCACCCCTGAGAGCGTGGCCTTTCAAATGGACAGTTACTAAAGGTCTGCTTTTTATAACTGGTTTCAAATCCAAGGCATTTGCAGTGATACCCCACCCTGGCCTATGTGAGAACTGCTAAGAAAAGCTTTCTTTGGAGATAGCAGAGAAATATGCAGAGAGAAAAACCTTCCGGTTGAATATGAATTTTGACTGGAACATTTTTCTTAAAAGCAGGGAAGGGACAAAAGGCACTATTCAGATTAAGGAATTTAGGGTCTTGAAAGAAAATAAATGTATTCAGCATTACTATTTTTGTTCTCTGCTTCAGCAAGGACCTGAAATGAAGATGTAAAATATCAGAGCACATTGTTTTTAGCCTGATAACTAAAGGGAAGACAAAACCAGGGAACATTTTGGTAGTCAGCATTTCAGGCAAATGTTTTCAGCTGCTTGAAGCAGGTTGTGCCTTGAGTTAGAAGTCAGAGGTGTGAACCTGGAGCCATGAAATCTTCCTCTGAAAAAGGGCAACAAGCTGTTCAGTACGATGCAGTGCCCAGACACAGAAGCACCTGCTTTGCCTGCAAGTTGAACATGGCCTGCCAAGTGCAGGGGTCTTCTGTAAATAGATCTACTTGCTGTCGTTATAACTTTTTTTATGTAGTTCTTGGAGCAGAGAATATCCTTCTGCTCTCTTCTTGTTCAGTGCTTAGCAAAATGGGATCTGTGTCCAAGACAAGAGCTCTGAAATGCAATTATATTAAGTAGCAATAACAGTTTATGGTATTATGATACTGCAGAGAACACTGAATGTGAAACATCAGTTAGCTCAGGGGCCTGGCAGCTGGACTAATCCTCTGTGCATCCTGTCCCAGCTGTCTGCTGACCCAGAACTGCTACCCTTGGAAAGCTTTTGGGGAAGCTGTGTGAAATGTTTTACCAGTGCCAGTCCAACACCTAACAGGCAGTGGCAGGTCCATGCCCTGTGCTCCAGCCCCTCTGCAGCCCTGCATCCCACCAGTGCCTCCACACACGGCCACACTCGTTTACTCTGAGGCCAAAGTAACCTCTGGCTTATCACTTCGGGAGCAGAAAGAACCAGCACAAAACCCCTTCTTGGGATTTGCAAGGACTCATTCGATATGTTCTGAGGTACACGGGGATATGTTTAGTTGATCACATCATGCATTAGGACATAATTTCTTCCTACAGTGACATGTCCTGCAGCTCTCCTGCATTTCTGGAATGGAGATAGAGGGGTTTAGATTCATCACATGAATTCGAATAGGCACTTGCATAGACAAATCTCAGGGGCTATACTTCTGTGCTCTGTACCAGCCCACTCCAAGCTCCTTCACCATGAAAGACCTCTATGGAACGAAACATGTTGCTCTGGGAAATATTAATTTCTTATTACTTCCAGTAAAGAGCAAAGTAAGTAAAAACACAAGGTGGTTGATGGATTTTTTATAAGAAAGGCAATGTGTCTGTGTTTTGTTCTCTGTTAGACTCCTTGAAAATCAATTTGAAATCTAGTTCAGCCCAGTAAAATTAGATCTAAAACTATTTAATTTTCTTGCAAGAGTGTTTCTCTCCCCTGATGCCTTGCTTGAGGACACATAGAGATAAAAACTCTTGAGTTATTATCAGTTTATGTGCATCTGTCTGCCTATGGAGTGTTCTGTATTATGTATTTCTAAGTGATCTGGCTGTGGCTTGGAGAACAGCAGTTTAAAATCCACATCTTAGCAAGCTTCTTATGCTATTTCAACATTCATTTTGGAAATATTTTTATTTTGCATTCTATAAATGGTGACAGGCTTTTGTTTCCTCTTTTTTTTATCCCTATGTTTTGGGATGTCATCACTTTAGAAAACACAAGAAGCACAGAGAAAATAATAGCATGGAACCCATCAGTTCTCAACGTGTGCTGAACAGAGATGCAAAGAAGACCACAAAAATAGCCAGTGGTATTAAGCACTCAATAAATTACTGTGATTAACTATGACTATTTAATTGTATGCCAAACAGTATTATCAAATAGTATTATCAAAGAGCAAAAGTCTTCAGTCATATAGGTAACTAGTCTGGCCAGCACTAAGGTGAATGGGTTAGGTTCTCATCAGCCTGTGTCTATAAATCTGCACTACTTAAGGAGACTTTGCTAAGCTGGAATGGAAAACTATATGAAAATTCTCAATTTGGGTTAAGAGAGGTTTGCCTATCACTAATTTAAGCCTGTCAGCTAAATTATGATTATGTGAAACATGAGTGGTCTAACCCAAAGTAAGAGGACCACAGTTAGTAAAGGTATTTAAAAGGATGGCTGGAGCCAGTGGAGCTGGGGGCTGGGGAGCAAAGCATCTGTCTTTGCAGGCAATACTACACACTGTGGCTCAGGACTGTGCCCGCAGAGGGACAAGGAGGATACAAAGCTTTGTGCTGCTCTACCTGATTTTCAAAGGGTGTGCCACCTTCTGAAATCAGCAGTGCACTCAGGTACATAAGGTCTAAGGTGGGACTGAGATGTTAAAGCCAACTTTCAGTTTTCCAAAATCTATCTCCAAGTTCAGCCATCATTTGCTGTAAGAAAGGCTGAGCAACCCTAGGAAAGACTGATCTCATTGGCATGGGCATGTACAAATAAATGCCTGCTGAGGTAAGTAAAATAAGGCCCTCCCAGCAGGTGCCTATTGATTTTACCTGGGACCTGGACTATTGATTTAGGCTAAAAGACTAACTTGTAGAGGTCCAAAGTCAAGGAGACATGATTTCTACCCTATCTTTCCAGGAAATCTGGGCCTGTGTTCTGATGGATATCACCACTGCCTGTGGCTGGATTGCAAGGTGCAGAGAGGGATGTCCTGCTTCCCTTTCTTGATACTTTCAGTCCATGATCTACACATAGGTTTGGGTAACTAACTGAATGGTGTGTTACTGAGACAGAGATAAAAACTCTTTTATGCTCACAGAGCTCCCACCTAAGGCACTGAAAGAACTGCAAACACCATGAGTTACTACAGGGAGAAACTGTAAAGATATGTGTGTAGGTGCAATATGGATGAAAGCTAAGTATTTATTTTATACTCTGTAAAATGTTAGTTTCACTGTAAAGTGGGTCACCTAACATGGGCATAGCAATGTGCTTCACCTCAACACAAACAGCTCCTTTAGTTCTTTTAAGGTTTCACTTGCTGATCTGCAGTTAAGCCCACAAATGCAGATGCAGATAGAGCTGTCCATCTCCTTTCCAAAACTGACTGTGGGACTGATGTGAAACAGCCCCAGCTGAGTGCAGGCACTGCCTGTGAGCACTCCTCTGTGAGCTGTAACCCCCTCCTTCCCAAAGTGAATAGCTGCTTAAACATTAGGAAGTGAATGGCCTGTATCAGAAAGCTCCAGCTGGCAATCAGTGGTGAAAGGCTTTTTAAAACCTCTGCTCTGTTCATCTACTGTAAGCAGCCAAGTGCTGTGACCTCTTCCTCTTGTACTCCCATAATAATAATAATGCATATTTAACCTGATTCCTGCCCTGATTTATCCTTGGTAGCATGAGGCAGGCAGTCTTGTCTTAACTAATCTGTCTGTGGGCAGAAAGTTAAAGGCATTACTGTTATAATTTCAGGTGATATAAGAGGGCTGAGACTTGCAGGGCTTTCTCAGACAAGATGCTACTGAGAGACGTCAGGTCTGCTAATTGAGCCAGTTATTTAAGTATTTAGGCATTTAAATTCTTGTTTGACGCATTGGGAGCTGAGAAGGAGTTAGGGGCTGTCCTGTGTCTGTCCTGGGTGTTGCTGGTATTAAAGTGCTTTTGACTACAAAGCAACTCCTCCAGTTTCACAGGTTAAGGCATGAGCCTTTGATATTTATTTAACTTTCCATCACAGCTTGTAGAGAGTCTTAAAATCTCAGGTTCATCTATGCTACTTTGTTAGTATTTTTTTTTACCTTTTTAGTCTTTATTCAATCCTAGCACAAATTGCTTCAAAATCTTTTCCTTAATTAAGAGCGGTGACAAAGGAAAAGTTTGCTAAGGCTTTACAAAGAAGGCCAAGTTTTCAGAGTGATGCAAAGGGAACTTGACACCTGACTCCCATCAACAATAATAATGGGAGTTATGCATCTAACTCTTTCTGCATTGTGCTGACATTGTACCCTTGAATGTTAGTACAGTTCAATAATTCTCCAAAGATGAGGCAGCTTATTTTCTCTGCCACTGCTGCTTTGCTGGCATTTTTATGGCATTCCCAGAAGTACTACCTGTCAGAGTTAGTACTTCCAGGGATGGCATTGCTTTGGGGTGATTGAGGATTGATGTAATTAAAGAGAAGGCAGTCTACTGCTTGCCTGTGGGTATTTTATATTAAGTGTTTCACTGCACAGCTACGATTGATGATTTAAATGATGACAAAGTCGGGCTGCTCTATATGGGCAACAGTGATTCAAACCATGAATTCAGGGATGTGCGTCCTCTATTTTACGCTGAAAACTCTGAGAGTGCTGCAGAGACAGAGATTTCTAGGAAAACTGGAACCTCCTCAGGAGCCACATCACTAAGGATGGTGTCCCTGCCCATGGCAGGGGGTTTGAAACAAGATGACCTTTAAGTTCCCTTCCCAACCCAAACTATTATATGAATAACACCACTGGAAACTTGCAGAAACTTGTCACAGGAAGGGACAATCCCAGTCACAAGTAAGATGATTACTTGGGACTAATTTGGAAAAGAACAGGAAAAAGAAAAACAATATTACATCATTAAATAAATCCCCTGGTGCAGTTGTTGTCTTAAGTGGGATTATCCAATTAAATCTACACATGCTTTTGTACATATCTACATCTGGAGCAGGCACTGTAGACTTTCTTTAATAGTCAGTGAAGATGGAGTCAATGTATTCTATGGCATTAAAGAGCATTAATTTCATCCTAAGGTAAGTATGTGTTACTCCTGCTCTGTAACTTGAACATGTTAAAAACCACATGAAATGTCACTTATTATTATCTCAGAGTTACCCCTTAATAAAATGATGAAGTGTTAAAATCCAACAGGAAGGCTGCTCTCTAACACTGCAGACAGAGGTTGCTAAGGATAGTCTGGGAACATAAACCAGCTCTTTGTGCAGAAAGAAGCGGAATCTGTTTCTTCTCTTCCCTGGTATAATGTCCATAAACTCCAATTACGTTTATAACTTTGCATTAAATTAAATATGTTATTTTACACAAGCACTTAAAAAGTCTACTAAATATCCAATAACAGTTTTCTTTATTCCCTTGTTAGCAGCTGCCACGGCAGCAGGACTCACACGAGAATGAAAGTGATTTAGTGCATTGATTTGCAGTTGGCACGGCCCTCTGTTCTCAAACAGAACTGATTAGCTTAGCAGAAAAGTGCCATTTACTTTTTATCGTGTTTCTTTTCTGCTCATCTCCCTTCAGTGGCTGCAAAGAGGAACAGAAGAGCTGTAACCTCCTGAGCGGGCTGCTTACTTTCTTCAGCTCCAAATTCTGCAATCCTGAGGACTAATTTGTCTGGATAGTGCTGTAGCATCAATAGAGATGCCAGGGTTACTGCTTTGGTGTACTGAAAACAGGTCCCAGGGAGCTCTTTCAGGCTCTTTCTACACAAAATTAACCCTGACTATCAGAAGCCCCTATGTGTCCAAAAGTGCCATCTAACTCAGGATTTTGGGTTTTTTTTTCAGCACTTACTGGTAAAGCTAATAGGACAAATGTCTAGCTGGGAAGGTTTCTCTTGAGTATCTCACTTTTTCTTCATAAACAGACCATAGGGCTTGTCTTCTAATACATAACATTTGAAGGACTGTGTACACACTTCTGCACCTCTGATCTTTCATGTGTTGAAGCTGCTGGGGAAACTCTTGATTCACCAGTTAAAAGTAAAGATTTTCTGCAGTGCAGAATGACCAGCAGCTGCAATAAAACAGTGGGAGTCATTGAATTAGCAATTATTTTCCCTTATAGACCAATTCATGACAAAAGTTCAGTTCGCTTTGGTTAAGACTCCATCATTTCAGGGGTCAGATCCTCAGCTGGAGTGAGTGTCTGTGGCTTTATTGAAGTCCAGGAACATACATGGAGTCATGCCAGCTGAGGTCAGTGGAATAACACTGTTTCAAACCAATTAAGGTTCTGATCCCAAAAACTTGTCATGACTATTCAGTCTCATTAGTCCTTTCCAGTTCTTTCTCAAACTTTTCAAAAATTCAGTGATGCCAAAGCTTCTTAGGAGTGTTAGATATCTCCAAGTCTTTTTCTACTAAGAAATAATAAGGAAAAAAACCCAAAAGGAAAGGATTGGAGGCTGAAAACCTGGTTCAGAGTTATTTCTGGAAAACAAAGATTAAAAGATGAAGAGGGAAGAGAGAATCTCCTTCCTACTTTCTAGCTGAAATTCACTCAATAATATTAATCCTTTTGGACTCTTTACAGTTAGTAGAGATGAAGAGGCTAATCTCTGTTTCTTCTACACTGGAGGCTCCATTAGTTCTACTAAATAGGTAGTGCAGCACCAGAGAAAGAAATACATACGCATTTACCTCCCTTCTCCTTTGATCTCAGCAAGAGATTATGAAACAGCTCCCATATTCTGTTCTTTCATTTTAAAATGCAAAGCAATCTGTAACTTTCTTCCCTCTGGCACAGGAAATCCTGGTGAGGAGAGGGACCCTTTACTAGAAAATGTATAGCTCACACTTTTCAAATGTATCTAACTCCATTAGTCATGTGAATCCAGTCTCTTTTATTCCCTCCTATGAGCCATCTTTCCTCCTTCCACAACAACAAAGAAAATCCTCTTTTCTGGTGAAGCAGGAGTAATTTGACTTCACTGATTCAAAAGACTGCAGTATCTGCCATAGCTAATGAAGTCCTGGCAAACCAGAGGTGTGCTGATAGGGCAACATGACCACAGTCCTCTCCTAAACCACCAGAAAATAAAAGCTACCTCTTTGCAGGACTTAAAGTACTGCAGATGTGGGTAAACTCACTGTAAGCAAAACCTTTCTCTTTTGGTGCAGTGTAACATTTGTTCTGCCACTGGTGGCAAACTAATAATCATGAGTTGAAATTTAGGATAAAATGACCCATGCCTTAAACTCCATTGATTGCAAAGGTTTGTGTGCCTGGCTCAGATATAGAAGTGAACACTTGGTCACATAAAACCAACGTCATACGTCCAGTCATCTGCAGCTCACTCGCACTTGCATCTGTCAAATGTCCTCCTTGGCTAGATTGTGGGTTTTCTCCCTGTGAAAACTCAGACACAAGGTGACAGAAGAAGAGAAAATAATGGCACCAGAGTGTAGTCTAAACATGGTGTCAGAAGGTGGCTGAGGCTCATACCTGCAGTTGGATGGTATAGAAATATAGATAGAGGCACAAGGTTGTGGCCTCCACAGTGGATCCTGTAAACCCTGTATCAGAGCCAAAAAGAATTATTTAGGTTTGGAGAGCATCTAGCATTAGATACCTGAAAAAGGGACACACAGGTGACAGCCTTCTTAGTGTGGTTTTCATGAAAGAAGTCAGTAATAAACACTGAAGATTAAAGTGTATCCAAAATCCATCCCCCTTCAGGGCTTGGGGAACTTGCTCGCGGTTACTGGGAGGGACCCCTTCTATTTGGGAATTTTTCCTGAGGACTGATGTCCAAGCCCTTTCTTTCAAACAGAGGGGTAATGGGAGGCAGGATGACACTCTTTGAAAATGGGGTAGCTGGGGGTGACAGGGAGGGCAGACCCTTGAACCCAGGTGGCACAGGTACTGCATTTATCCAGAGCAGGGGCTGTGTTGGCCCTGGGGACTGGCACTCCTGGAGCTGGGACTGGTGGCCCTGGAAAGGCTGTGGGCAGGGTGGGGGGAGCTGCTCTGTGCCCTCAGGGACCACAGTCAGAACACTATTAACACAGTCTGGCTACCTGCATATGCAGGTCCATTTCTATGTATGTTTTAATGCTGTTCTACAGACATTTTAACTTTTAAATGTGACTAGTGAGTTTTCAGTGTAGGATAAAATAGTAACAGATATTTAACAGTAATACCGCTCTTCCCCACTGCCACTGGAAGGCACTAATCCACCCAAAATACCTATCCTTGCATCAAACACACACATAATGACCATGTTCAACAAAGCCTCGCTTGGCTTCCAAGCCTTTTGATTAAAATATGCCTCATTCTGATACACAGAGGAGACACTGTGAACAGCCACCACGTGGCTTTTCGTGTGACCACCTTGCAGCAAGCCGGCGGCACAGGACCTCGGCCACCCCCACTGGCACCAGATCACTGTCCTGAGGACAGCCCTTGGCTGATGGTGACAGTGAACGGTCACCAAGGAGTTGGCACCTTTCTGCTGGCAGCCAGTGCCAGAACAGGGAAGGGCTCATGCTGCCATGGGGCTCACCTGAGAAGGCCGGATGGGCCTGCCCATGGCCTGACATCCTGCAGGAGGATGGTTCTTTGTTGGGCTGCTATATGTAAATGCTAGGCCAGTGTAGCAAAACAATACTTAGAAACTCAGTCTTCACTATTAGAAATAGGCTGTGCTCTGATTTGTTCAGTTTTGTAGTATTGTTCAAATGTGAAATCCGGGACAGCGGGATATATTTGGAGTTATGGGGGTCACATCTGTAGTGCCATGGCTAAAGACCAAGATATTACAACCATATATATTAACTTTTCCAAGGCATTTGATTGTCCAAGACGATTCAGAATGTCCAGGAGCATTGTGCTAAGAAAATTGAAGCACTTTAGCCTTGGCTGAGGTTCAACAGATAGATTCACTTCATATTTGTTAACAAAAGAGACCATGAAAGAGAGGGAGAAGGAAAAGGTGACAATTTGTCTCCAGAAGTAGCCACACAGTAAACCTCCAGTGAAGAGATTTATGGTATAAAGCCCATTTTCATTTTCACTGTTCTGCTTCCAGACCTTATAGATGGTTATCAGAACAAAGGTAATTATCTAATGCTGGTGATTTAAATACAAACAACACACTCATTCGTTTCCTTGGCCCTGAGTGACAAAACACAGGAGTGCAATGTGACCTCTGCCACTTCCAGAAATGACTTACTAGCAAGAAATGAACTTCAATTCAAAAAGAAATGAAGAAAAACAAATCCATATCTACCCTTCCCAAAGGGACAAGAAGATCATAAAGTCATGCTCCATATGGCCCTGACACTGTCAGGTGGTTTAGACCTGATTGAGGTCTGTGTCACTGATATGCGTAGACCTCAGGATCTGTCTAGCTTATGTCTACTGCTGAGAGAGTGATTTGTATCTAATTTGTTCAGTAGTTTTTCTGTTTGTATCAGACTTTGATTTTTCCAAATATACTTATCAGTAGGATTTGCTCAAATGCACTTTTCAAACATATTTTAGCCTATGTAAACTACTTGTTTTGACTGTTCACTACTCATGCTTTGTAACCAGCGACCTAAGGCAAACTGCAGTTTTTCCACTGCTTTTGCAGATGACTGATCCCTGAAGTGCCCTGAACTCCTTTGCAAATCTCTGCTGTAATCTGTCTCCAGTCACCCAGTAAGGTTACCAAAAGCTGTTTTTCAGTCACATAACAAGAGCCACTATCTGTTGTCTCTTAACGGATATGCTTAGTGTCCTGACAGAAATTAAAACGATGAAGTGATTTGCAAACACACAAAATGAGTTGGAAAAGGAATATTTTCATGATTCTTTTTAACTCAGACATATTTAAAATTTAAAACTTACTTTCAAATCTCTTCATAAACTAATAAAAAAATGCAAATGCTAGCTTGCAGAATTCTTCATTGAAAATAATTACAATAAACTTCTGACATAGATGCATCTTTGCTTGGCACATCACTTCTCAGGCTGCTGCTGAATAGACCTGGAGGTCTGGAATGCACAACTACACCTACAGTCTGAATCCATTGGGTAAGTTATAGCAATATCCCATTTTTTTACCCTGTAAAATGAGATGTGACTGTTGTTCCTGATGAATGGCAGCAGACATACTTTCCTAGAGAATAAAACCAGAGAGCCTCCCAAGGCTAAATCACAATCTCTTGACTGCCCCCAAGCCTTTCATCTGGTCAGCTTGATGCTTAGCACTGTAATGGCTAAGGTTAGATGAGATGAACCCCAATCTGACTGTTTGGACTTGTAACAACTCCCAGTGCCAGGCTGATAAAAGCCCCATGAGTTAGTACAGAAGTGACACTGTGTTTATTTGCAGACTCCCCTATGGAACAAGCGTGTTGTTGTTATGGTTAGTTAGCATGGATTTAAGGAATGAACAGCAGAAGAGATCTGATTGCTAATGACACATCTGTGGGCAAAGGTGCCACAGCATTCAGAGTGCAACACAACAGGGCTCCCAAATGTGCGTCACTCGCCACAGCCCCATCAGCTCAGTCAAGTCCCAGGCACCTCTTGGGTCCATGTTTATTTCTGACAACCTGGTTAGAAACATATGCCATGGATCAGAGTATTTTGCATTTTTTAATGGCCAGGCTGGGGTCACACACAAAGGCTTCCACTCTCTTGCAAATGTCAAAATCTGATTCAGACTGGACATAACCCAAAACACCTTGTTATGACTCCTTGTGGGAACATCATTACATGTGGAAAAATTTAAAAAAAATAAAGATATCTGACCTAAAATAGGTAGCATGTATTTTTGTAGGGGAAGGTCATTTGGTTTTGTTATTTTGAGGACTCTGCTGACTCTGAGGCTTTTCTGTATCATTCTAATTTCAATGCTTCTATCTATAGCTCTTTGTGTAGATTTGTCCTTTCAGTGTGCACTGTTGTCAATGGAAAGATACTGTATACTGGTTTCAAGGTGTGACTCAGAAAAGGCTGGCAAAAAGATATGCTCTGAAATTTTCAAAGCCATGTTGTGCATATCTTGAGTTTGAATGGATATGCACACAATCCTCTTGAGTTTGGCAAATCTCATCCATAAGCTGCCTCCCACCTTCAAAACAGAGTCAATGTCATCCAAAAAGGTTCTAGCACATGACAACGACTCCCAGCTCTTGAGGACAGCTTTGGATCTCTGCTATGGCTGATGTCTACGAGAGAATGTACATCTACATCAAGTTTGCATACATACAGACATATATTTACAGGAACCTTTTCCAAACACAGGCACCAAGTTTGTCAATCAGAGCTTCCAAGCACCTAAGCACATACAGGAGCCACCTACACCTCACAGTTCTTGGCATCCAGCTAAGATACTCATGATTGAAACAGGGTTCCCCATGTCCAAGAGAAAATCTTCATATGAGGCTTAGAGGACTCACAGGTTTTTAAAACCATTATGGTGAGGCTTGTAGAAAAGAAATCAAGTGAAGAGATCTGGAGGGAGGTAGATCTACATGAATAGTGGTTTTATAAAGAGTAACACAGAAAGAAATCCCATTATGATGCACAACTATCCCAGATATTGCCTATAAGCATCAGAAGAATAAGACTTCCTGGCTCACAAGGATAATTTTCTTTTTGCAGGTGTGCCCTACGCTATTATTGAAAGAGCAAAAAATATCATAGCTTCTCCCAAAACAATTTAGAGCCAGGGAAAGGAAGGTTCCCGACCATTCTTCCCTATTTCTTACTGCTGACCTGTTCTGACAGGTTGCTCAGGAGGACGATAGGGATTTACTGTTTTCTCTGTGGCACACAAAAAAGCATTAAAATAAAAAATCTTCATGTAAATAATTGCATCAATTTTGCAATCAACCAGAAAACAAACAAACAAAATCCAGTGAGGCCAACACTGAATGTACTAATCTTGCCAATGCTCTGTATAATTAAAACAATTTCACCTTGAAATCTGGCATTCATTATAATATGGAGCACCTCCAGGCTTTAGCATTTTTAGTTTGTTTTTATGGACCTAGAGGACCTGCAACAGAGGTTTGTACATGAAATGTATTCTAGTCTTTTCACTTCTGATCCATTTAGAAATTATTTTATGGAATCTATTGTTACATATTAGTTGTCTCTTTTTTCTCTTGCTGTATGACTTAGGAAACACCTCAATGCATCTCACTTGGCAGCAAAATTCATCACAAAGTCACTGATATCAACATACTAACAAAACCCAAGTAAATCCCAAATTTGTGTTTGCATTCAATGAACACAGCATTGAAGAGATTTGCTGCTGTTGTCCTCTAAGCAGTGATAGAACAAAATTTTAAAAACAGTTCTCAGTCTCAACACTAGCATTTCAGCACTCCTGCCTTCATATAGAGGCTTAGTTTACAGGAGGTGTCTGACAGTATCCTGGAAAATTGTTGATATTTTCAGGAAATTGACTTACATAAACTAAAAGGGAAGCACCAAAACTTACAGGCACACCCCTCATCTTTGCCCTTAACTTTAACATGAGAAATGGATCTCAACTTCAGACTTTATGAAAATGCAGATCTTATTTTAAACTTCAGACCTTACGCCTGGGTAATTCAGGCTTCTTAATCCAAATCTACTCTGGCTCTAGTACCAATCTGATCTCTTACTTAAATTTAAGTTTTGCCACTTGGGCCTAGCTTTAATTTAAATACTGAAGATTTACTCAGTTGCCTTCCTTCTTCTAGCATCAAGCAGTTTCAGCTAAAGAGATTTGTACTGGAAATGCATCCATTCCGCATTGATACTGTTAAATTAGCAGTGATATATATGTGTTTGTGGGCACAGTGACCTTTATTAGCTCCTCATTATGTTTGAAAATAGTTCTTGTTATCTGACTAAATGAATTATGCTGAGCATTGTTATGGCTCAGATAACCTATGGAAACTAGGTATTTTTCATGATATGTTAAATGTTAAAACTAACAAGCAGTTAGTTAAGCATTACACTGGAGACTATCATCATGTCTTACATTTGGAACATGCACTTTTAAGACTGTTCAGATTAAAGATGAATCAAAGCACTTCAGCTTCAGGGATAGAACTGGAGGTGTACATCCCTCCAGACAGAACTGGAGTGTAAAATCCAACACAAATTGTTTTTAAAATTTAATAATTCACAAAATCTGTGGTTAAGCACAGCCTGGCTGGGATAGATAAGTAAAATAAATACCGCAAAGTCAATTTTTAATAATCTGTGGCATGAAATTTAAGCACAAGAGAAAACATTTCACAATCAAGTCAGAAGCTTTTTGTAAATGATCAAATGAGAATTTTAAACCCCCTCACCTACCAATACAAAATACATCCAGTTTATCCTTTAGTCCTCACAGCACACTCCTAGATTCCTTTGTTTAAATGCCTTTTAATTCTAAGAGAGCCTTTATTGTAACCACTTTTTAGAACTAGAGTTATTTAAAACAACCTCAAAAGAAAATAAAGAAGAAATTCTGGAGCATCTTCTTTGCTGGTGAATTGATGCATCAAATGCAGTCACAGGAAATAATGTAATTAGTTCCTGTGCTAGTCTGGTAACAAGTGGTCTGGTATATTTATCTAATTATTGAGACAACACATTTACAACTGAAGGGATTTTGTTATAAGAGGTTTATAATACTCTGATTTGGGCTGATCTTCAGTCTCTTAATGCCAAGTAAAAACTGGCCTTCAAGCAACATTTTTGTATGATGAAGAATAAAATCCCAGATGGATTATGACAAGTCTGTGTTGTCCTAAAAGAAAAATCAAAATGAAAAGCTGGGAAAATTAAATGGCAAAGATAATATATATACACACACTCGTTCGGGGTAGACAGAAAATGTGAAGATTTGTACATTTTTTATGCATCTGGAATCAGTGCGCTAACATGCTGTTTATGCTAAGAGGTGTACCATCTGCAAGGAATAAAGAAAAGGGAGAGATTATACTATATTATGGGGAAATCATATTTTGACTTTATTATTATGACTGTGGCTATTTTATGAAAAGGAGGTGGATTAATAATTGTCTAACCAACCAAAAAGGAAGGAGAAAGCAAAATGGATTTTTCAGAGAATATTTCTCATGCAATAATAAGGGGCTTGTGCAACAGAGCAGAAGGAGGAAGGGAGGGCAGCGACAAGAAAGGGAGACTGAGCCTCATGGTAGAAGAGAGGTGAGAGCTTGGGTGTTTGCAGAGCTGATCATGGCTGCAGAGAGAAGGATGAGTATGCATCAGCAGCCACAGGCAATGTAACCAGCGAGAGAAGAGGTCCTCGGGTGTCCTGGACTTAGGCAAAGAGGATGACAAAGAGCCACAGGACTTGGCTGCATGTCCCCTGAGCACAGCTGCCTCCGGGGGTGCCTGGGTACGGGCAGAGGAAAGGCAGGACAAGGGCTTGCTGCAATGCAACCCCCAGTGCTGAGAGGGGATCCTGAAGCCAGGCCCTCATCTGGAATGGGATGTGGGCCAGGGTGGCTGCATTCTCCCTCACATCCACGCCAGGCCCAGGGGATCAGGGCTGGTCAGGACACAGAGGATGATGACACTGGGAGTCAAAAGTGGGTCCCTGAGCAGTAAGCTGTTAGGAAATTATTTTCCAGTATGAAACTGTAAGGAAAACACACACAGCCTTTCAATCTAAGGTAAAGGAGCTAAAAGCCGCTAAAGCTCAGCCCTACACTGAGGATCTGCACCAGCCTCCTGCTCCTTTTATTTACACTCTCTCATTATAGATATTTGGCACATGCTATTGCACTTCTTCTCCCTCCCCCCCCTCCCCTACTCCAGGCCAGAGGCTTTTTGTTCTGAATGGAAGGACAACCCTCACAAAGGGCCTTTTTCCTGAGAGATATTGGTTTCATTTACAGCGGGCTAGAAATGCATGTGCTGCCATGCCCTGGGCTTTTCAATCACCCGCCAAGAGCACTCACTTTTCATTGTTTCCATTTTAACACTGCTCTTGCAGCTGCAATTGCAGCCACTTTGAATTAAATCTGGGTTAACAGTCTGAGGACAGATAAGCCCCAAGAGAGGAAATGATGTAAATCCAAATGGCAATTCTTTAACCTATTGCTTATTATGACAGGCTGGAAGCCCTATGTGTGATCGGAAGCAAAGTGCATTTCTGCAGTCTATTCTCATTTGCATAAACCTTTCTCTTGGTATTTGCATAATTTTTCAATTAATCACCAGGACAATACTCTAACTCCTGAACATCCCTCTCCCAGGCATTTAAGGTATTCTTGCTAATATAAAAGCTTTAGACAGCGATGATGAGGCCAAGACCTGGCGTTTTCTATTTATTCCACATGTAAAACCCCGTCCAAATGTTTACTGTACCTTATACTCCACAACAAGTGCATCACTGATTACTGAAAAAGCACAGATGGGATGTAGACAGTTTTTCATTCCTTGTTCCATATGACAGAACTCAACACATCTGGTATGCTATGAAAAGCATCTTTGCACTAATTTGTTTGTCAGTATCTATTGAAAGGACTATCTGTCATCCTGTCGCATTTTGGTTGCCCTGAGATGTCTGAAGACAAGACTAGTCACAAATTGCAACTGCTGGCCACTGGGGAATAACTGGTAGAAACCACCAGCTGTTCCAAGGATCATCAGTGGTGGATTTGTTTCTCTTTTTCTTTTTTTTTGCATTTTGTAAGTGGAAATTTCAGTGCAATCTCTCCTCAGACATTTTGTGTTTGCAAGAAGAAACCAAATCACCTGAGCAACCGATAGTTTGTCCTCGCTGTCTGTGTGCACATTTCCAATCTGTTTCTACAGCTGGCTGAGTTTTCTTTGACTGGACAGGAGTCATGCAGGGGGCAGACAAAGCACATACTGCTGGTATATATGGAGTGATCTTAACACTCAGCTTTGGATGCTACGTCTTTTATGTCAGGAACTTGACCATAAATAGATTGGTTTGCCAGGGAGAAGTAAAGATCCTAAAAGAACCTTGGTGTTTATATGGGTTAATCAATACAGGTTGAGAATGTTTTTTCCCATAGTTCTCCATGCTGATCATCTTCTTGAAAGACAGCCCTGTGATTTATGATTTGTCATGTTTATTTTACCTCATCTCCTTGCCAATGAATCAAAATGTTGGATGTCATTTATTTTCCAGTCTTATTGTTGTATTTTCTTATTGTAAATGCTTTATTGCATTACATTCTGATTGTGTGGCTAATTCAAACCATTTTTCATCAGTCAAGAGCTTTTCTGGCATGAGAGTGCAGATCTGATTGAAGGTGTGAATTTCAGATTCTATTAATGGTTGAGTGATATATATAAAAAGAACTTTCAGAAATATAGGAAAGCCTATGAAACACAGTGGAAAGATTCCCATGACCATTCAATGGGCACATAACTTCCAGAAATACTGGATTGAACTGCTTGTAGTTAATTAAGTACTCATGCATTCTTATAATTAATCGGAATGATCTGCAATATACCAGCATAACCTGAACTTAATGCCAGCCATTTCAAAATAATGAAAAAGATTTTTCTACTTAATGACATATAATCCTCTGAAACTACAGATCTGAGTAACAGGCTAAACCTTGTTTCTCCAGTATTATTGAAGGAACAACCAGCACCTTATCTGTTTGGGAACAATAATAACATCACGTATGTTTGCCAGCTCTTCACAAGATTGCTCCAAGTGCCCAAGTTGAGCAGAAAAGCTTTGAACATGAGTCCCACACGAGTTCTGCCTAAAATCTGTGTTGCAATCCAGAGTACTCTGTAATAGTGCTTATTCTTTCCTTCTGCCAATTACTGAATTACATATGAAAGATTTAAACAAAAATCAGGAGGGCGTTGAGTGACAGCTAACAAAACTAAAGATGCATCAGGATCCTGACTAGGACTATTTGCACAATGTCCCTGCACTGTGGCTGAACGCTGAATGTATTTGGCCCAGAACTGGCAACTGGATGTGATGGAAGAGGATGTTCCTCACTCCTGCCAATTCCTAGATAACAGCATATGAGAATACTGCCAATGTGACTTGTGTTCTTAAATCCATTTCATGGATCTCTAGTGGGATAAACCTTGCTAAAGTTGGGTATGGCAGACTTTTAGTTTCCTATGGAAAAAAACTCATAAATCAAGCAGACTTGTAAACCAGAATAGATATGCCGAGGGAATCCTTAAAAATTAAGACAGCCTTTCATGACTGCAAAGCACATTTTGAGCTGAATAATTTCAGGACTAAATACCCCATAATGCAGCTGGTTTCACATAAAGGATAATTTGATAATGAAGTGTTCTCACACAATTTCAGCTTTTCAGATGGCTGCTTAAACACAGAGGTGTGGCGTGCACTAAATGAGATTATGTTCTTAAAAACGGTTGCAATGAACACGAAGCTTCTATGGAGAGTAGCAGTATGATGATGCACCTTGCATTCGTATAAAAATTAATTTCTTGTAACACTCAAAACAAACCAACTGCTTTGACTATTTCCTCTTCCACCCTAACATCGAAACTGTCTTGCTTTTTGGTTCTGGCTTGGAAATAGCTTTGTGGTGGCAGGATTCATTATAGACTGGATGAGGTTGTCAGGAACCTCTGCTGACTGTCTAGTCCAGCTCCCCTGCTCAAGCAGGGGCAGGCAGAGCTGGCTGCTCAGGATCATGTCCAGTTGGGTTTTGGGTACGTCCATGGGTAGAGGCTCCAAAACTAAAGATGGTTTAAGAGTGGCAGAAGGTGTCCAAAAAAAGCATCACGGGTCTGACGCAGAAGTTTTAGCAGACAGCTGATAGAAAAGAACTGCACAAGGCTAGCAAGATGTGCAGAAGTATTTTGCCTTGGCTCTCCGATTTCTATCCACTAATTTAAGAGAGGTCTTCACATAGGAAGATTATATTTCCCCAGGCTTTCAGCAGGGACATACGCCAGAAATAAATTCTTATCTCAGCTGAGAATCCCAGTGGAGCAGCTGGAACTCCAGGAACTCAGAAATTTCACTTTTCTCCTTCACTCCTTACTCTGCAGGTCTTTCTATTACAAATCCCATTTCTGTGGAACTGCAAAGACTTGGAGGAAATCTGATGAGAAGAGCTTTTACCAGGAGACTTTCTGTATGTTTTGCATTCAGTGGAACAGAAAATCAGAGTCAATTTAGAGAGAATTTGACTGATTCTGCTTACAATCAAAGCCAAAGTTAGACAGAACGACCCAGGCATCTGAAAGCAACCTGATTTTAGCATCATTTGATTTAAACTTCATTGGACATTGCAAGTCTGGGCAGATTTTTTTTTTTCCCAGTGTCATATACTGACTCCATCAGGGTCAAACAAATAAAACTTTATTTGAAAATTCCTTACTTGTCTGCTTCTGTTTGCCTTAGTGTAAAATTGATGTGACAGAGATTTCTGAAAACCCTTTCTTCCTGCAGGGATTAATTCTGGTGGTACTGTGTGTGTTAGGGTTTTTTATAATCTCTGCTGGCTGTGAAAAAGGACTATAACACCTATGGAAATGACCATGCCCTTTGCTTCTGTCAGTTTTCAGTCAATATAGAAAGTCAAAAGTAACACAGACTGAAACAGATGCATGATGGGAGAACTCGAGGTCGGATTTTTATTTTCTTTTCAAAACTGCCTCATTTCTGCAGTCTCCTGCTTCAGCGCCACCTTCATTCTTTTAGGCCAAGCAAGAGATGGGAGACCTGGGAGATGAGTGGAGAGTGTACAATAACAAGAATCGATCCATAACTCTTGAGCCTGACCTCTGAAGGGATTATATCCTGAATGCCACTCCCAGCTTTACCCTGAAGTGGCATTTGAGTGCATGTTGCAAGAGGCAGCCATACATACCAACAAGGAGGGACGCAGAGGCTGGCTCTGCCTGCCTGCACTGACATGGCCATCCTGAAAGGCTCTAGGCAGGGCTTTCTGGGCTTTCACTCTGCTCATGGGTCTCCTTTCTTGACTGGGTGCATGTGTCCTGTTGACCAAATCAATGCCAGCCGAACTGCCTGCAATGATTTATTAACCATGGAAAGCCAGGGAGATATGTTAGGGTCACTGCACCAATCAGAATCTCTCTTGACCTAGCTTCAGTTTATGGCAGATATAAATCCTTAAAAACTCTCAGCATCTTTTATGAATGGAATGAATACTTTTATGCAATTATGAGCTGTTCTGCTGAAGGCACTTACACTTATGAAACACCCATAAATTCCCTGAAGCATCAGGACACAACAAGAAGCCACCAGCAGCTTTCAAAGTAATGATGTCCTTTTTTGTGACAAGCATGAAACCTATTTTGGAAGAAGCTTTACGTGTTCCTATAGTTTAAGATTTTTCTTCCTGCTTCAGAGACCACCTAAGAGCTACCTAGGGCTGGTATTTGAAGTCCCATTTACCATTTGATAAAGGCAGGTGAAAAATAAGCCACAGTAGGTAACACTTGGCCTCTTCTATTAACCAGTATAATATGAATGACAGTCTTCAGAGGAAGGCACATGTTGATATCACATTTCCTAAGTTGGATCTCTAAACCTAGGGGCTGATACTGTGATTTTTTTATATGGAATGTGACTAACAGGCACTTACACTTACTCTGCTCCTATAACTCCCATGTACTTCTTTGGGACTGTCACATTCCCTCCCCTGGCAATTTTGCTATGAACTTTATGGAAATGGTTAAATCGTTAAGGTTCAAGGCTCTTATGAGAGCAGCCACAAGGGAACATTGTCCATATCAGAGCTGACATGAAATTTGTTATTGACAACAGTGTGGACAGGCTTTTACCATCTCTCAAGACAGATATGCTGGTGGGAAGGAACACTTCATTTGCAACTTCCAAGACTGTATATCTTAAATTTCAATGGCTTTGAGGGGGTAAAAAAAATCAGTGCTGGAACTCTTAATGCATCCAGGTACATCTAAATTTCCCCTGGGGATGGGATGACTTAACTGTCATTTCAAGTTTTATATTCTTCCTTTAAATCAGCTATTTCATTTAAATAAAAAGGTTCTATATTCTTGGATGGAAATGCAGTTGCTTCAAGTAGCCCTGCAGCATGTTGATTTATTACTGACTATATACTCCTTCAAGGAGAAGATTCCTTAAGAAGACATTCTACATCCAGCTCCATATTTCTTGCTACATAACACTTTATATTAATCTCACCATATCTGCATCCATGAAATTCGTGAGAAAAAATGGAAAATAAGGTAATTACATATTTGGATAAATACATTTGCAGAATTTAATGCTCTGTGTTCACATGAATAAACTACTCTGCTGTCTGCTATTAGAGATGATAAAAGAAAAGTTATATATCTGAAAAGGATCTTTCCCACATAAACTGAGAAATGAAAGTTTCTACTTTTCATTTCCACTTCTACTTTTATGAAATCGTATCTAAGTGTCAGTAAAACCAGGCTCAGGATGTACCTTAAAAAAAACCCCAACAAATTCTGAATGGAAAAACATCTATTTTTGCCGAGAGTCTTCATTTACATTTGCATTTTACATGATGATAAAACTCCTCCCAGCTGCACTTTTTCTGTTAAATTAAAAATGGAAGGCCATATATACATTTGTATGACCATGGCTTCCAAAGGGTTATTATGTAGTAAAATTGGATGAATTCTCCTAAGGATGGCTCACCTAGCTTTTCACCAAGACTGGTTTTGTCCACGCACAAACCACTCTGTGAATTCCAGCAAGCACTCACAGAGCAAAATCTGTCTTTGTATCGGAATGAGTGCAAGTCCCTGGAGCTCACATCAATTTTTAAGGAAGTGCCTGTCCTAATGGTTCCACTGTTGCCAATGTGCAGTCAAAGTCTTATTGAACTGAGCACCAGCAGTAAACCAGAGGTGGGTACTGGTGGTGGAGTATGGCTCTCTGAAGAGAAGAAAGAAGGAGAAAGTTTTCTAAGACTACATGCTTACAAAATCAATGTTGCTGTGATGGATACAAGGTGGATGTTTTTTATCTCAAATCGTAAATATATTTTGCTCAAAAAGATACAGCAAAGGTTGGAGAGACTCATAAACTTCTACATGGTTTGGCCATCAGGGAAGGACCATGAGCCACAGGATCTTGAATATAAGTTAGATATGGATTGTTTGGACCAACAGACATCGAAATAAATGCCTGAACCTGAACTACGTTAATACTCCCCAATGCCTAAAATTGTTCCACAACAGAATGTGCTACCCAAAATCAAGGCACAGGTTGGGGTACTAACCATCTGATTACTGCTTTGTGCAGGATGGTGCCATTGTATCTCCTAGTACTGCTCAGGACCAGAAGACAAAGACTGAATTAGAAGGAAAATCCACTAGTTCTTCTTGGAAACCACTTCTTTCCTTTTTTGTTTTGAAGGAAATACCTTGTGCAAAAGTAGTGAGGAGGGATGGCTGACAGCCGGGTGTGACTTCTCACACTGGGCAGGCACACAGTTCATTGCTGGATCCCATTTTTCCCCTGGGAGAAGAATTCATGCAGTTGAACAAATGACCTGAGGCCTTTCTGCAACGGGGCAGTTTGAAATTCATGAAATTCATACTCATATATTATAAGAAAAGGTAAAATGGGATACAGACCATTAATAGCATCATCAGCTCGGCAAAATCAGGGCGCCATCCTTACTGCTGCGCATGGGCACAGCGTGGTCTGCTTCCAACAGCAACCTGAGAGAACAGCCTTGCTTTAAATAAATAGCAAGGATTTTTCAGTATTACAAAGCTGCTGGTTTTTGAATATGTCTGTACAACGTTATGGTCTGGGGATGTATCAATTGTTTCTGCAGGATCAGTATTATAAAATATCTCTTTCCCTGCTCACAGCAAAGTCTGTTTTGGCTTAAAAGCATGAATGGTGGGAGAGAAACGTAACTTAAACAAACCTTAGATTCCCAGCTGCCATTTTAAATTAACAATCTAATTTTAACTAAATCACTGTTTTCACTTTCACCTGGAGACCTGAATTGAAAATCATAGTATCTCCCTGCAAAAGTGTGTTGCTGGAATAAGGCCAGGCTATTTCTAAGATAAAATGTTGTTATACCAGTGTGCTAAGATGCAATTTTTGCCTTTTATTGCCTGAACAGGAGAAAAAAAAATTAAGAAAGATAAATGAGATACAAATTCCAAAGAAAATGTGTCTAATCAGATATTTCTGTAACAAGATGTATTCTAGCACAGTATATATTGAACCACGATATTTTTGGGTCAATATTCTACATACTTCATGCATAGTGTTAACAAAATATAATGCACTGAAATAAAAAAGATTTTTTATTGCTGTGAACACAGGCCAAATACCGCAAAATGTTGAATAGGGCAGATTGATTATAAATGCTCCTTCTATACAGAGCTTTAAAGAATAAAACTTTTCTCTGTGGTGTGACAGCCTGGTTTTTAAGATTACTTGGTGGTGTCAGTTGAATTACTGCTACACACAAACTGTCAAGACTAGCAGACAAGCAAGAGCCTGTATCCTTGTTACCTGGTTCCTAGCCATAGACCAGTTAATAATATCAATCCCGAAATACATCACTTTTCCCAAATGTGTAGGGGAGGGACTCCCTGTGTTTACAGAAATCCAGAAGGATGTAAAAAAATATCCCTCCTTTTTTGTGCACAGTTTGTATTATTAGCTTTTTATAGCATGGATCCTATTATATCCCTTACAATAAACTGTTTTAATGGGTGGGGTTTTTCCCAGTTACTTAAAAGGACACATGCAAAGCAAGTTAGTACTTCTGTAAAATGAGATGGGTAATTTTAGAAGAGGCTGCTGCTTGTCATTTACTGTTATTATACAATTCTTATTTTTGTAAGACATGTCAGATAATAATTCCTCATTTACATTCATATCCTCTGTCTCTGAATTTGAAGAAGCATCTTAATCTAAACAGCAGCTGAGATGATGATGATGAGGGTCTGTCCTGGACTTCTGCATCACTTATCCTCAAGTTCTGATCAGTGTAATTTTGCCATAGCTGAAGAAAGTGCCTTTACATCCCTCCCATCATTGAGGAAAGTGCCTTGCCTTCCCTTCCATTGCTAAGTAGGGCAAATGGCAGGAGGTGCTCATCATGTTACAGGTCAGAAGTCATCTGGGTCTCTAGCAGGACATTTTCATGCACTCTGGCAAACTCTACGGAGCAGAAACTCTAGTAGGAAGGCTTCCAGGTGCCCTAGATTGCCAACAGTGATTGGGCTTGTTTTCAAAAAGCACTACATAATTAAGAAGAGAAATGTGCATTACAAATTGTGGAGGACTTGGATCTCAGAGATGCAGAGAGTGAAAATTTAATTTGCCTTCCACATGCAGTAAAGAGATTTGTTATTTGTATGATTAGGATACTGAACGGGTTATTAATTGCCTGGATATATCTCTAACCAGATCTTATATGGTGGTATCCTATGGAGGGGTGATAGAAACCCCTCAGAGCCCTGCACTCCAAGTCCTGTAAGTTCATTCTTTTTCATTTGATTTCTGTGGATGTTTCCTTCCATGAGAGAAAAGCACAAGAAATCCTGAAATGGCTTAGTGGTCCAGCTTAATATCAGAGCAGTTCCTTCTATGCAGGACATCATTCATTCTGTTTGCCTTCAGAGGAAATACGGGACCATGGCCTCCTGACAAGGAGCAGCAACTCCTCCAGACATGGCACTGACACGAGCTGTGCTCAAAGAGATGGTCCTGCTGATTTCACAGACTTCTTCCATCCACGGCTTTCTGTCCCATCTGGGCCGGGATATTTATTGTATCATTGCCAGAACCTTGACAGAAAGAGAAGCAGTTCCACTGACACAGCAGATGAAAAGATCCTCCTGAAATGTTTTAGCAGAACTACTCATGTCGAAAGGAGCCAGGAATGGTGGACACACTTTTCTAAACACAAACACACATTTCCTGACAGACTAGGGGTGCCTTGCTGGATAGGTTGCAAAAAAAATGCTTATGTTGAAGTACTATCTCTCCAGCAGCTGCCACAAATCCTCAGCTGCAGACAGAGGAAAGAACATACTGCCGAATACAATCACACAAGGCACAAAGGAGGGCTGGTAGCAGTCTGAATGCTCAAACTAAAAAATTGGGTAAAACACTGTACCACTGTTCAGTGTTTGACATGGACAAACTGCAAAATGCAGGTAGCATGAACTCACCAAGCCCTGGGAGCAGTTTTTGTAAAGCTCAGAGGCCTTTAGCTGAAGCAGTGCTCCCTGCCAAGGCCAGTCAGACCACTAGAGTATGTGGGACCCATCCTAACCTGCTGTGCCCAAATTCTGAGCCAGGCCTGGAGATGAAGGGCAGGACTTCCAAATGCTGCATACAGAAACTTATCCTGGCATGAAACTAGGTAGCTGATAACCTCCCGCCTGGGCACAGAAGTAATCTGTGGCAGACAAGAGCTTGAAGGAGTTGTGAATTCCTTCAAAAGAGTTGAAATGTCAGGTGCTTATTCTTATTTCATCTTCTGGGACACTAGGGGAATAAAAATTGGCTGTATCAACAGCACTCCAGTAAATCATTAACCAGAAAATCTCCTTAAAGGAAACTCTACTGATTTTCCTTGGGGTAAACTCCTGATAATAATAAGAAACTATAAAACACTTTGTTCCTCTGCTCATGTCTTTCCAAGTCTTTCTCAGACACACATATTTAAAAACAGAAATATAAATCATTATAATCAAAGTAGGGGGTAATATTATATTTTAATAGTAAAATAATATCAGGACTGTAATAAATTATATAAAAACAGCATTATAAAAGATGTTGAATTATTATCTGAGGTGAAGTAGAGTTATAAGTTCATAAATAATAATGAAGTTTCTGTTGGTAACATAAGTAATGTTTAAACTGTAGGGTTTAAACTCAGTTTATACTGAGCTTAAAAAGCTTAAAAAAGCTTAAAAAGAGGAAGGGCGGAGTGGAGAGGGCACAGCCTCAGATAAAGCAGCTGTTATCATCCAGGCTGTGTGGAGAATGGCAGAGTCCCCTACAACTGAAGTAACAATTAAAATAAAAACAAGCAAGTGGTGCAAACCCTGAGCCATTGACAATACCATCTCTACACAAATCAACCCGGGAAGCCTCTAGATTCTGGAATATCTGGTAAAACCAAAGTGACCTTGCATTTGAAAACAAGCTCTCATTTCCCGTTGCAAGTGACCCCAAAGAATCTGACCTGCCATGGATGTGGTAATTCACACTCTCAGGTACAAATGGCACCTCCTTGAAGTGTCTGATGAAAATTTAATGTTACCTCTGCAGCACTAACCATGAGAAAAGGCCAAGCATGACCCAAGTGCTGCACTCCTGTAAGATGACGTTGCTGGGTCAAAAGAGTGTGTGCTGCAAATACCAGCTGGTCCCTGCAGGATGCTGCTACACCTGAGAGGACGATCCATCACCTTGCTTGTTCTTTAATGCTGAAATGCCTGGGGGAGAACCCTGCCAGTGCAAGACCGAGGCTGGTAATGCCACCTTTAACTTGTGAGGCTTTACCTGAAGATTTTTCCATCTATCTCAAGGGACACTGCAGAGTGCCACAGCGAAGGATGAAGCCCTCCCTGCTCCACTCCCACGTGCCACCAAAGGATGGCTCTCCCCTCCCGCCTCCTGTTTAGCTCTGATGACTCTGAGACTAATATACCTGGGAGAGCTAAAAAATCCTGCGAAGCCTTATCAGGGTATCAGCACTGTGTTTTGCTAATAAGCTTCAGATAAACTATGCCTATAGTTTGCTGAGCTGCTTGAGCTGATAAGTGATTACAAATGAGTATCTGAATAGAAAATATACTGTACTACTGAACACAGATCTGTTTCTAATGACAAAAAAAGGAAGAAGACAAAGGAGGGCTAAGATAAAGGAAAAGGCTTCCCCTGGCAGGAGAATGGAGATAGTTCAGACTGGTGCCTCCACAAGACAGCAAACCTCATTTCTACAAAAACTTTTGCTACTTTATTTCCACAATGGTAAGGTTTTCCAAAAGATGATGGAAGAACATGTTACCCCGCTGAACCCATGGCAAAACTGCCTTGGTTCTCACGTATGAAGTTACATGATGCTCTGTGTGTGTGTTTGTCTATTGAGCTATATCTCTATAAAACATTGTTTAATACAAGAGAATAAAATCTTGTCGTGCCCTGGGTAAGTAAGTGGGATTAAACCCATAGTAATTATAGCCCATGTAAGCCTGAGAGAAATTGTAAGTCCTGTTGAAGGCTGGCCTTCTCCCTTTTGGTAGAAAATAGCTTGAAACTACGGATGATGGAACTTGTGTAAGGATCATCAGTCTATCAAAACCTCATCTAAATCTCCATTATTATCTACCTAAATTTTGAATATCCAACCATGCATTCATGGATGCAGATTAGAAAAGTTTTTACTCTGGAAGAAAAAAATCTACACTTTCCAGCTTCTCAAACTCAGTTGATTTTCCCCCTAAAAGGAAAATAATTTTTAGGGAATCTTTGGTTTAGGTTAGATTTAGAAAAGGTTGGACAGACTTTGAATAAGATTGTTAAAAGTTAGCGACCTTGATTGGTGCCCTTAGATGTTCTCAAAGAGAGAGTTCATACTCCTGATAAGCGGCCTTTTTAAAAATAAACACTGAGCAATGAGGAAGTTACTGTTGCATTTAAATTACCTATTTATTTAAAGTAACCTTCAAGACCTGATACTTATTTTTGCTTGAATATAATTTATCATGAGAAAGAAAGTTGCATGGTTGGTGAGAATACATGGACATTTGGCTATTTTTCCTATTTATTAGTGTAAATATTTTTATTACCATCTGCTTTGTTAACTAGCAGCTTGCTAGGAAAGAAGAAGCCACAGAGTATTATATTATGCAAAAAGACAGCAAAGCTTACACTGGACTTCTGACTTCAATTCTGTCTTTTGTCAATAACCCAGACAGCATTTTATCTTTGCAGAGCTGATCATTATCTGCCAAAAGAAAAGCTCCTTAAATAAAATAACAACTGAATAAAACAATTTTTTCCCTCAGCTAGCCATGAGCTTTTGCAACATTCCTTGCAATTAATGATGATACCACTCAGCAGTGACTCACAGGGATTGCTTCAGTATTTGTCGTGGGATTGTGTTTTCCTGAGTTGCAATGGAAGTATCCTGTGCCTAGGCAGAAAGCTTCCCACTGGAGTACCACCAGGCGCTGGAAACCTGTTGTCCTGCTTTTTAATCATAACTTCATTAATAGGGTGTCCAGAGTGATGATACAAAAATGAGATGGGCTGCAGGAGGCAGAGAGTGGGGTGCCAGGATGGAAGTGGTGGCACCAGCAATAGGGAGAGTGCAGCCAGATTTTCCCAGTCCTTTATCATACTTAAAAATTACCAGGGAATCTGTGGTCCAGCTGCTTTTTCTATTCTGTTTTGTTCTTGTTTAATACATGTTCTCCTTGGCACAGGTTTTGTTAGTTCAACAGCCTTATACTATCTCCCCCGTCCAAGACCATGCTGTGAGAGGTTTGACAGCCCTGAAACTGCTGGAATCACTGAAAAAATGTGGTATTTGTTCTTGGGGCACAGTGCTTGGGAGCCTGTGCTTGCTCTCTGTGGCGTCTGAGGAGGACTTCTCCAGGCAGGCTGACACCAGTGGTGACTGACTGCATGTGGCATTTGGGGTGAGGCAGGAGAGGGAGAGTTTACATGGGGTGAATGCTGTTGCAGGCAATCAGTATCAGCAGCCTCTGCTCCACAGATGTTCTCCAACACACTTGCAATTGATGTTCTCCAGATTTTGGTTGGGTAAAGAAAAGCAGGAAGGACTCAGATCTCTCCTCCTGGGGACCCTGTCTAAGTTTCTGGGTTCTCTTCAGCATTTAGGCCTTCCTAAACCACAAATGGAGACACTGAGCACAGTCCTTGCTCCAGTCATTTATTCTGTCCCCTCAAAATGTGCAAAAGTCTGGGACTCATGGCAGCATCTGAACCAGCTTCTAGGAGTACATTTGATTCCCCAACTAATGTGGCAGCCAGCAGCAGAAGGCAAAGAGCACTCAGGGTTGCCTCTCATCCGAGGCTGTCAGGAGAGGGAGAGGAGAAGCTTGGTGACTACACTGACACTGGCAGCAGATGGCCTGAGTTTGGGACACAGGAACCTTACAACAGGAACTAGTGTTTAAACATGGAACACGGAATAATTTCCGGAAAATTTCTAATCTATTTAGAAGTTAGATTTTTTTAGATCTTAAAATGGGTAGGCTGGAGATGGTCTCCAGGAAGGATCATATCCATTTTCCTCTACTCAAGGTTTTTTGCTGTTGCAGTGATTAAAAGCATGCCAGTTTTTACATCTACAACTTCTGCCTAAACCACAGCACTTACTTTTTCTCCAAAAAACTGTGTTATCTCTGTTTTTCCCTTCTTCCCTTTTTTCTAAATTTTCCAATGTCCTCTGTCTTTTAAAGGCTTTGACACAAATGGTGTCCACTTGCTAGAGAGCCTGTAGAAGATCCAGGTTAGCAGAACTTTATATCCAAGTTGAAATACATAAACTATTTCCGGAAGGGGTCCTTCCCCTTCTTTTTAATCCTGTAGAGGGAAGAGCTGCACCACATGATTTTCACAGGTACAATTTATTTACAAGCAAATCCACGTCCTGCTTATCCATACAGCCAGCTGACAGATGCTTGTTAGCAGGTGAAAAGAAGGCTACTTGTTAAAGTGCAGCTGCTTCCATATTTTTTTGCCAGCTGCATATCAGACACCACCTGGCAGGAATTTATTCATTAGATATTACTTTAAAAAACAGCAATGAAATGCATTTAAAATGTTAATTTGGAATGTTTTAAGGACTAGGTCCTTGATGAGGAAATACAATGCTAATTTGCTGTGACTGATATTGCTAGTGGCTATAATATTTGATTACTTTTCTAGGTGTGCAAATGGAAAAGCTATTGTCATTCTGAAACAATAAAATAGCAACAATCCTTTCCCATATTTATTAGTAAATAAAAGACAGGGTGGATTCTAGGTCACGGAGATTCAGCTGAACTCAGGTTTTTGATTAAAAGTTAAGCTCCTGTTGATAGCTGGAGAAACCCCTTATATTCATTGTATTAACATTTTATCTCACCATAATGGGACAATCTGAAGATCCTTTAAGGGAATTGCTCACAATGCCTTCATTTTACCTCCCTGGGTTTGTATTTTTAATGAGGCTACTTGTCCTTCCTCAGTTTACTGTAAGTAAAAAAAAGATATTGTAGCATAACCATAAAGAAATTTCATCCACGTCACAAAACCCAATCATGGAGAATTATCCAAAATAGAACATTTGGGTTTAAGTGAAGCATTTCACATATAAGGCACTCAAACTGGAATAAAGGAACATACTTCATTAATGGTTTAAATTTTCCTTTCCTTTGCCTCTTAAAAATATAACAATCCTCTCTCCCAGAGGGTTGATCTGAATCCATATATCAGTAACAGGGAAAAAATAGAATTTCAGGAAAAGAGTTCATTTATAAGACTGGGACTCAGCTCCCAAAGAACATAATTCAGTTCTGATTATTACATTACTGGATCTCTTCCTGGATAATTAATAGATGGGATAATCTGTAATACATAATTACAAGAAGACCAAAGAGATTCAATCTAATTTATTGACTTAGTATTTTATGAAATGGAAGTTCATTATGAAAAGGAGGAAGTATTTTTTGGTTTGACCTTCTCTTTATTTAATTGATACTCCACAGAAACCTTCACGTCCATTTATTTTCTAATGATGTCATATGTGCTCTGTAAAAGTGGGTAAAGTCACACAGACTTTCTGTTATCACTTATTTACAGTAGCATGTGGCCCCAGGGCTTCAACCCATGAGAAGTTTAAAATATATCGATCCTTTCTCCTTTCCCTTTATTCTGACCCCTGAAGGTGAAACACCACCTCCTGTAAGTCAGAGAGATGTGGCTTTAGAAGTGCTCTTGCATCACGGCAGTGCAAGCAGGCAGCTGGGTAAGGACGTAAAGCCACGGGAAAAAACTCGAGGGAGAGTGAAAAGAAAAGGTTTGCCTGAGGTTTTCAAGAGACATTGAACCTTCCCCTGTTAAATCTTTCCTCATACAAGAGAAAATACAATCATCTCAGTTTTGCCACAAAGAGGATAAGGCAGCACCTCTTGCAGGTTTCAGGAGCGTGTGCCACAATAATAGGCATGATGTTTGTTGGATTTCCAGGTATGGTATTTTCCTGAAAATCATTTTTCACCAACTAGATTTCCTTTCAAAATTCTTATAGTCTTGATGCATTCTGAAAAAAAAGTAATAATAATAAAACATTAATAAAAATAAAAATAATAAAGATTTTTTGTCCACAGAAAAAGTGAAGTCAGGGTAAGGTTCCTGATGTCATTCAGGCCTTTTGCTTGAGGAAAGCAGAGGCTGTAAACCCCAGTACCAGAGGTCCAGTCTGGGCAGGAGGACGTGGCTGTGCCATGTGTGGCTCTATGGAGGCTGGTTAATGCCGACAGGGATGGAGGAGAGGAGCTGCTTGGCCTCTGGTCCTCTCCAGACTGTCAGCACTTGCTAAAGCAGCAAACATGAGAGCTGGTAATTCCCAGATCCCACGCCAAGAGGATGCTGTCTGTGAGCCTGTCTGAAGCTTGTTCTAGACGAAAGAAATTAAGAATTTAAAACTGAGGATTATGGGAAGCACCAAACCCTGTGCTGCTGGATGGTTTGATTTTCTCAAAACCAGGGTCTGTGAGGTGGCACATTTGGGCACTACTGACACAGATGCTTGCAATGGCAAAGAAGAACCCAGAGCATTTCTAAAGCAGCAGCCAGGAACATGTTTAGATTAACAAGGATTCTTAAGGTCTTTTCCCATTTTCCTTCCTTCAAATGCTACTATTACAAAACACCTTAGCTGGCCTGAGGTTGGAAGACATAGTAAGATACCACTGCCTTTTGAGATTCACTGTTATGTCCTTAGTAGATACCTGTGATGTTTTATACCTCTCCATAACAGCAGCAGAGTGCATCTACACTCAAGATCTCATGTAAATAAATCCCATGGGCAAATCCTGCACTTTGTACTCACCTGCTGTTAAAATGTTTAGGCATAAACCACCTAACAGCAATAAAATGTTAAGGATGTAAGTGAAAATTCCACTTAAGATTACAGCTTCACATAGTGTAATATCTCCTTTTCCCTAATTTCACTTTTTTTTTCAAGAGAAACAGTTGGGTTTTTTAAGTTTTCAGGTATTTTTTGTGAGCTGCACCATTATATTTTAGATTGATAAACATAAATGGTTAAGGAATGAATGACTATTATTCTCCTCATAAAATCTGATCATGCAGTTACACTTTATTTTATTTTAATTTAGATTTTTTTTCTCACATTTATATTTATTCCAAATGTCCTTTTATAATCACTACTTCTCTGCATTTAAAAGGTTTGTTTCTGCTACCACCAAAGCCACTAGTAAGAACAAATTAGTAGGAAAATCAGTACTGGTCCTCATAGGGACTAACAGATGAAATCAGCTGTAGAATAAATTAGTTACTAGGGAATATTTCTTCCCACCATTTGGAACTGGAACAGTGTAAGAGAAACTTTGGTGGTTTCTGACAAAATTAAAGGCATTTTCTTTCTATATTTTCATCCAAATATTCCAATGCTCATTCTGCATGCTGCTTAATTACAGAGATCTAATTAAGCAAACTAAAAGAGATGTGCAGAACTGAAGATAATGGAAGATTAACTTAATTTCTCAAAAATTAGACGATCTGGATTAAAAATAATGTTATTTTTCCCCAAGTATTTTTTACCTAAAGTTGAAAAATGAGCTAATAAATGCTTAGCTAAAGGTCATTAAAAAAAAAAAAAAAAAAAAGAGAGAGAGCAGAGAAAGATTTTGGTATATTTTTGGATCAGTTGTTTCAGCATCTTATCAGCCTGAGCTGCTCTCAGGACAGTAAGTGTGGCTATGAAACAGATAATATCTCATCAGATTGGGCTGCTGGTGCATCCAGGAAAGCTGTACAGGAGCTCTCCAGCACCACAACTATTTATCTTTGCATTCAGCATTGTGACATAGCAACACTTTTAAACCCATACATGCTTAGAAAGCTGCCTGTAGAGTTGTATGTGCACCTATGTATCTGCACACACATGCACATTTACATTTCAGAGATAAAAAGATTCTACAAGAATGAATGGAACAGGTTCTTGTTCTCCTCAGGGAAAGGAACACATAAGCCATGTGAGGAGATATTGGAGACACACAGGAATTTTGAGTGCGTGATTCATTCAACCAATTAAGATGGCTGTTTTATAAAGAGGTGAATTGCACCCTAAAATTATTAATTTCTCTCCACCAACTGTAAATGGAGTTTAGGTCACTTGTGGATAGCTACAGTTGTTCTAATGAAGTTGCTCAAATGTACCATGGAGAAACAAGGAACTCTTCTAACAGGAGAGGGGATTCTGTCCTAAGAAACTGTGAGTCAAGGAAACATTTGGTGTAAGCCATTGTTACACTGATGCTTCCAACGAGTAAGGGATAAAGAATTACCAGGGATAATTCACAAACAATGAATAGGAGGGTTGCAGTGCATGGTATTTGATATGGAACAGCCAGCGCCAGGAACTTCAGTAAAATCTGGTGTAACATGGATGATATCTTAAGTAGGTTCAGAGAAGAATAATGGAAAGGATTGCAAGACTGGAAAGAATGCTATATTACACATCATTTAAGGGATGAAAAGTATTTGGTTAAGTAAAGAGAAGATGGAATTATGGACAGCAAAGGTTGTAAGTTACAGTATTCCTGACCCCATACAAAGAGAAAAACAAAACAGAGCCACGGTGGAAACATTGTCAGTGGAGATTTTCAGAACTTGACAGGACAAGGCTCTGAGCAACACAAGCAGGAGCTCGCACAACATGACCTCCAGAAGTCCCTTTGAATCTAAACTATTCTTTGCTAAGATTCTATTAATTGGGGTGTGTGTTTTAAATAAAAACTCAAACTTAACTTATGCTCTTTATCATCAAAGGTAGGTACTTTTAATACATAAAATGTCATGCATCTTGTGGGAAGAGGTCATTATTTTCATCTCACTCACCTACTCCATAAGACATGCTGCAATAAAGTGGACATTTCACTTATATTAATAAAAAAAATAATACTCAGCTTTTCCCTTCTTTTCTCCAGCAAGCTCTTGCCTATAAATTCAAAGCAAATTCAAAATCACTGACCTTAGTAACAGTATTAGTCCTGTTACCCTGTAAGAATTCTTTTGCCCAGTTTGAAAACATATGTATACTGAAATCCCAACAGTCTGGAATTTAATAAAATAATTCTTTGTGCTTTCAGAATGTTTTTACTTTCAGAATGTTGTGGAATAACTATACGTTTCCCATCGTCCTTCCATTTTTACATACATCCTGATCTAGAGGAAAGATGCTTTTTTTCTCCAAATGTAGTTTTTCTTTATAGAAAGGCAGCAGCTTTTGCTCTGCTTCTTCCAATAAAGCCAGATTAATAGAACAGTGAGGTTAGGAGCACACTCCAAAACACAATCTAAGAGCAAAAGAAATAAGCTTCCAAGCCTATTTTAATATATTTAAAGCCAACATGCATTTATTTTAAAAGGATTAGGGTTTATTCCTGACTTAACTTTTTATAGGTAAAAATTCGTGTTTCAAACTGCAAGCAGCCACCTACATCTAGAATAATGCTATGATCCTTTGACTTTGACAGACAAACACAAAACATCAAAAGACCTTTCATGTGAAAGGTTACCCAGATGAACAATATTGTTTCATTTCCACATACCACAGAAAATGCTTGCATAAAAAGAAAAGAGCCAACCTTCTCCATGAAAGCAACTGAAAATTAACTTACCAAGCCCTGTTTTCACCACAGCAGCTGTATGAAAACAGGCACCTTGGTCATAGGTGCCCTGATTATTGTCTCTCTCTGTGTGGCATTTGTCCACAAGCATCTGAACTTGATGACTAAAGAAGCAAATTTCCATGTCTATTGGCATGGATGTTTTTGACACAGCTGCCCATCTGGTCTCAGCTGTGGAGTGAAGAGTGTACAGCATACACTACAAGGTTATTCTTCACAGGATCTGAACTGGTGCTTAGCTTCTTCATGGCTGAAAAGATCTCATGACAGTTTGCCCATCTTCCTCTTCCAGTTTTCCTGCTCAAATGAGTTTCCTTCTCATTCCTATTAAAAAGCATCATCCCATGAATTTAGAATTCCATCTAAAATCTCTTCAATTTCAGAACTTAGTTTTTAATCTTTTTAGATTATGTTTTGCATTAAATCTGCAGTCGTTTTTTTTTTTTAAATTCTGGTGAAAGATTCAAGATATTGACTGACCTTAGTAACTACTGCTTCTTGCATATAAGCTTCATTTTACTACAAAACAGTGAAAAATACCAGGCATGCTGAAAAATATGTGTCCTCAGTTGAGCTTCCATCTAACCTAATCTGGTAGATTTTTTCATAAAACAGATGTCTGACTACTTAAGTCCTGGTATATTGGCCAAAAATTCCCAAGCAACTTTCTATTTTCATAGGCAAGCTCCACAGGCACTTAGGTTTTCCTGTGTCTTTTAAGAATTTTTGAATATGTTTCCTCATAACATTGCACAAATGTCATGTCAGCACCAAATTAGTTGTTCCTGAAACAGCTCATCTCATTGCCCAGGTAATTTCTTACCTTTCTGCTGAGACAACATCGTTATTAAAACAAGGTGGAAATACTTTTTTCCCCAGCATACACGTCCAGAGCAGATTTGCCTTTCATGACCATTTTGAGCCTGTGTGCCCTCAAGGCAGAAGAGCACAGGCTTGGGGTGGTGATCACCTTTCCAAGAGCTGCAGACAGAGCATCCAGTGTTGACAATGGAAGTCAGGGTCACCTTACTCACATCCCCTGCCATTTGAATGCTGCTGATCTCATATCCATGCTGATGTGAAAATCCAGGATTGTTTAACAGGAAGGCGCCCATTGAATTTACTCAGTTATGTATTAGGTAGCTACCTACATATTGATATAAGACAGTACACTGTTGTATCAAGACACAAATCTGCCCTGCCTAAGTGGACACCGTACACATGTGACTTTTCTCAATCTGTAGTTACATTATTGTCAGACATTGCCTTAGACAATGGCAAAAGGATTTCATTCAGACTACTTTGCAGTGCTTTAAAAAGGTGAAATTAACCTCTGGGCCTAATACCTAGCTTTATTTTCTTTCAGAAACAATCCTTAGAAGATAGTATTTTATTAGAAGACTAGACTTGTTAGAATGAGAATTCACTGCAATTCCTGGGAGGGGGGCGAGGGGGTTTGTTCTTATTAGGATTCCTGCTGACAGAATGGCACTTTGAATCAAACATCCATCAACGGGTTCAAAAGGCCCAACATGTTACCTCCACGAAAGAGTTAAACCCATTACTGATACACCATCCAGTGAAACTAATAAAAACAATCTATTATCTGGTATATTTTGTTCCTGGGGATGTGTAAAACGAAAATCAATACCAACAATGTGAACATTTTGAGGCAACACTGGTGCTGCTTGTTTTTGAAAATAAGAATTGTTGCTTATGTCAGTACATCGTAGAATGTTCTAGCATTTCCTGTAGTTCACTTATTAGTTTTAAACAGAAGACAATAAGCTCACTGGGAAATCTGCCTCTGACACAACACTGAATTTCTCTTTATGAACTGAAAGCAATCTGTCTGACTAGGACATTGAGGACCAGCAATTTACAGCCTCAGCTGTAATTTTAAGTGCTCACCCAATGCAAGGATTGAAGCTTTCATTCTATAATTATAAAGGAATCAAAGGGTAGCACACTAATGTATTGAGCTACAATGCCAGCTATTTATAACCATCACTTCTCAGGCAATATGTTTTTAATATGTTAGGATGGTATGGTTGTCAAAAACAATCCTTCTTCTTTCCTATTTTTTTTCCTAATATAGGCTCCCTAAAATGGCTGAAAAATGCAAATTATTTTTAAAGCTTACAGTATTATAGTATTTTTAAAGAAAGATCCTGTGAAATTTACCAGGATTAGAAAGGATTAGTTTTGGTCCTTCCTCTGTAATAAGGTACAAGGAACATCAGAATAAGATATTTATGTAAAAAACCCCAAACCCAACCACAAAAACCAAATCACCGTGACATGTAATGAAACTAATACAGTAGGTTTGGGTTCAAGGTCAGTCTGTCAAGCCAAGGCACTTCACACCATTCCATGAGTCCAGTCACCACACTGAAAATGGTTTTTTAATTCTTTTCTTCAAATACAATACTTTGGCTACACTTCTGCAGTACTAATCTGAGTCTCAGGGATGGGTTTGTTGCTTTTTCTGATCTGATCACCCACCAGCTACCCAGATCACTGGCCTTTCCTCTCTCTAGATGAAATGTGTTACAGATGACATTTGTTTGCAAGTTAGCTCTAGGCTCTAGAGAAAGCCATGTTTACTTCTGTTTTTTTTTAAAGTTTGGCTCTAAGACAGCATCACATGGATAAAACCATCACCTGGGTAAAATCAAAGCTTTCTGTGAGATAAACAAATTTAGGCAACACTAAACTTTCCTTCAGGGAAGTTTTCCTGGATTCAGTGCAGTTTATAAACAAGGAGAGAGAAAAAAATTATATGTAAGAAGAGGAAGATATCCCTAGTAACTGTAATGTTTCTTTTGCTAAAGATCTGTTTTATGCTGCATTCCGACCTTTTTAGTCTGCATTGAGGCTTGCACCCATACCTGACAGCTTACAGATACCATGTCTCCAGATTTACCAAAAGCTGCCTTTCCCCCTCATGGCAGTGTCATGTTGTCCCTCTTTTTGATGTTTCTGGGCAGCTTGGAAAGACCTATGGCTCCTCTGGAAAGAAGGTTGGGACCCTTCACTCTCTGGCAGTTCTATAGTGAAATCCTATTATGGTTAGAGGGTCTTTCCAGGTAATGCTGATCCATTCACGCAGCCCACTAAAAAGACTTATCAGCTTTTCCCTTATTATGTTGTTTCTAGTGTCCAGCACAATAAAACATTACATTTATTAGGGCTTTTGATGTCATATTATTGTACAAATAATTATTAATAATGGAAAAACAGGTTGAAATTATTCATGAATAACCTGTTATGAAGTTGATTTAGTGTCTGGAAAACCCTGACTTGCATACCCAATTAATTAATACAGTGGCTCAATATTCAGGTGCTGCAGTTTTCAGCAGAAGCTCTCTGCACTGCTCTGTGCTCCGGCTCTGGCTGAGCCTGACGCTCATTCAGCAGGCGAGAGGGTTTGCTGTGCTTTTCCAGCTCAGTGATCTGACGACACTCACCTTAACTAGTTTCTTGTATCAAAGATTGACTCAACTGAGCATTTTCAGGGAGGAAGCTGAAACACAGGGAAGGGTCTCTAGGGCAGGCTGACAACACATCCTGGCAGTCCATCACCCTTACCCAGAAACATCGAGGAGGGTTTATCCTCGTCCGCAGCCAGCTAATGGACACTTACAGACTCTGACCCATACCTGCTTCCTGTGACTGTCTCCATTTATCCTTGGATCTATAAAGGACAGAGGCAGCCTCTCGTGTGCTTACACACTCAGCTCTGCAGAGGTGAACCATTTACCTGGTGGAACAGACAGGCCCAGCACTGCTTGTCTCTCTTCTTGCCTCACACCAGCTAGATTCCAGACATGGGAAAACATCCAGAGCTTCTACCCTCCCCCTCGAAAATTTTATCCAAATGTCCATTCCCTTGGCAGTGCACAAATTTAAGGAACATACATGGGTTCAACTGTCAACCTCTTACATTCATTTCTCATACCTTGTTCCCTTGGTCACATCTCTGATATCATTGACTGATGTGGGAATGTCTGCAGATCCAGTGCTGACAGCCAGGTTACTTTTTGACACCCAGGAGGGATTTAATTGCTTTTTTATACACTGACTGCAGTATAGAGTGTGCCCTTGATAGCAATATGAGTTTCAGGATAAAATAAAAAGCCAAGGTATAAAAATTCCAGCCAGCATGAAAGCAGAGACAAAGCTTTATTTTTTATTTTTTTTCCCCAAAAATCAGTTAATTTTTTTCATGACAAAGACATTTTGCTGTGTTATTCACCAAGGGGAAATATTTTGTATGGACAGAGCTGTAAAAATCCTTTTATTTTGTCATAAAAGGATATGAGAAGGATAAATATGAGATGCAGCTAATGTGAGACATTATGTTTATGAAGGCCAGCTCTTGTATTTAGCACTGGTTCCAATACAGGTATATTTGTAAGGAGGACTTTTCACTGTACATGCTATCTCTATCCATTTCTTTTCTGTACTGTTCAGTGTCTATTTCTGAAATCCTACCCTACTGTTTTATCTAGCCTTATCCACCTGAAAGGTCAATCTTTAAGCTAATTGCCTTGAATACCTCTGGCTCAGGACGGGGCAGACTCCCTCTGGAAGTGTCTGTCTCCCTTATCATTTCACTGCAGAAAGAAGTTCTTCAGACCCCATGCCTGGCATCAGCGGAGACAGAGCCCGTCACAAACACATAAAATTTCATACACTATCAGCTCTAGTAATTTATTTCTTGTGGTGACAAGTTTTCCAGTCTATTTTCCAGTGGTGACACAGGCTGCTTTCTCAATGCCATATCCTCAAATTGTTGAGTAGCAGGTAGAATCTGTTTTTTTCTGGCCCCTTACAAATATGCCATTTTTTCTGTGGAAGGAAGGAAGGATGACCAAAGGTTGAACTTAACTGATGATGCAGCTGGGAAGTGGTCTTAACAACTGCCCTGCATGGTGCAATGACCCTGGTCTGGAGTAATTATTTTACTTCCAATGTCAGAGCAATTTGTCTCTACTGCTGAGCAGTCAAAACTACAGCACTGTTATAACTTGCAGTGGTTGGTGCTGCTCATGTTGCACTGAATCATATTTCTTATTATGCTTCAAAAACTGAAAACAGGTATGTAAGTAGGAGAAAACTCAACCTGAAGTTCAGTTAAGGTTCCCTCTGTTAAATGACATGTAAACTATATGTGTGTGTGTGTGTCTGTGTGTGTCTGTGTGTGTACACCCATGGGGACATGGTGCTACATATATAATAGATAAGAATAGAACATATTTACTTTCTCTTCTATGAAAAATGAACACCAGAAAGATGAAAATAAGGTAAGATTTTAAAGTAATTAAGGAAAAAATATCCCCTAAACCTTTCTCCCATAATCTGACCTTGGTTTCCATGGAAACAGGATCAGACACTTCAGTAGCAGGAAGAACGCTCATTTAAAGGTGTCACCTACAGAGAGGAACTACTACCCAACACTGACACACACCCCAGCATAAACACTCTGAGAGATCAAAGTGTCAATACAGATCTGCTGTCAGTGCTTTGAAGCAAAATATTCAGCCTTTAAAGGAAAAAGAGGGCAACCAGACCCTCTGCCCTTGGCTTAATATATATATACACATATGCACATGCACAAATGACACCAATAGGACAAGGTCTGTTTTTGTAAGTAGAAGAGGCTTTAATTGCATGCTGCCAAGCCCCCTTGCTGTTGAATTAGCTTTCAGAATCCTAGGAAGGCTCCTGCACAGAGGCAGGTGGTGGCTATGGAAACATCTCAGCCAGTTGCAGTAGTGAGTAAGTCTGATCCCATCAATGGTATGTTCTACAAGTACAGGAAATCTTAGAGATGGACCACAAATAACTTGCAAAACCACAGTCTCATTTCATTATAAAACAAGAATGAAGGGAATCAGTTGTTGGCATCAGGGTTATTGACAATACAGATACACATCAAGTCTATTATAGAACCTGACATTCCAGTCTATTGTCCCTTTTGATTTTTTTAACACCCTATGTTTCTTGTTTAACAAATTGTTCTCAATATGACGTATTCACAATAAGCACATAAGCACAAACTGAAACACAATTTCCTGCTAGCTTCAGTAGAAATACATTAATCCACTCGATATTTCCCAGGACAATATTATCTCTCATGTGCAGGCTATATTTCTCTCACTCAGCTGCAAAGGGGAGAAAAAATCCTTGAAAATCTGCTTGAAAAGTGACATGCAAGAGAGTCATAGGTAAACTGCCTCTTTCTCATGTGAAGACTTTCCTATCTATTTATCTATCTATCCATCTATCCATCTATCTATCATTCCTCTTTCTGGCAGCACGTCATTTACTAAAACCCTCCCTCAACATGACAGTGAAGTTAAATAATGAAAGAAAGACAAGAAGGTAGTTAGGCTGCGGCACTCCTGACGGCTTTGAAATGCTACTGTCATCTGTTTCTAACTGGTTTCTATCACAGGGGCATTTTGCATATCAGGAAAGGAAGAATACTGTCTGTTTCTGTTAAAGACAGGCTTATTTTAAACACTCACTGCTGTTTTTCACCCTCACATTCACAAGGCCATGCTGCCATGCCCTAAAAAGATGCAATATTAAATGCTACCAGGACTCTAGGGGTGGTTGATGCTGGCCTCTTATGATGCACAAGGCTAAAGTTATTCTTCGCTGACTTGACAGCTAGTAAAGAGAAATGCTTTCCTCCAATAGAAATAAAAAAAGGAAATGTTAGAACAAGTTCCAGTTTTAAAGACTAAGAAAAAATTTTTCCATTTTTCCTTTTCCTTTCAAGTGCTTAAATTATGCAGAGTAAGCAGTAATCTCTCTGCAATTCAGAGAAGTGGTAGAGCTTGGACTGGGGATATAGCCCCATGCAGGTGACAATCCCTATGAATGCACTTTCCTCCTTGCCTCTCCTGGTCATTTTGAGAATACCAGATGTTTTGGAAGGTCTGCTGGTGAGATCCTAACAAATTCAGCTTGTGATGACCTTCCAGAGCATTGTGTTCCTGGTGCATACCAGGCCAACTCTGGCAACTTGCGATCCCTGGTCTTCCCAGGAAAAGATGTGATCTATGAGAGATGGGTGCCTCCATCTCCAAAAACTGCCATGCATTTTCTAGATGCATTCTGAGGACGTGACCCAGGAATGCTTGCCAGAGCCAAATCCTTGTAATTAAAGCTGTTATAGTGAGAATAGAGTCCAAAACATTGCAGGCATGCAGCAGAGGAAAGAGGAAGGACAAATAGTTGAGAAATACTAATATTTGGGCAGAAGTATTACTGAGGTAATGTGGGACTACCCATGGCAAGATTTCAAAGAAAAAGATTATTCAGGGTTATTTCTGGTTATGAAGGAAAATCTGCAAGAAAAGTTTTTTTCTTTAGTTCTTAGTAATTTCTGCGTTGGGATGGAGCTGGGATCAGCAGTGCTGAGAACAAACATAGGAGAGTGGAGGGAAACATCCACTGAAACAGCTACTGAAGGCTTGAAAAGCACTCCTCCTCCCCCTTGAAAGCTGCTGGTTTCAAAGTGGGGAGACAGAGATCCTCCTGTCTTGTTGACAGCTAATTCCATTTAAAAACAAACTCCATGATCAACCTGCGACAGGGGCTTGGTTTGAGTCTGCCATGTAAGTTTGTGTGGGCTAGAAAGGATCAGTAGTTGTGTGAATTTTTCTAGTCCCATGCCCCCTGTTCAAGCATCCCTAATAAGTCAACCTCTGACACTCGAGAGGAATGTCGGGGTTTAGTTCATGTTTAATTACACCACTCACCCTTTCCACAAATAAGCACCTCTGTCTTCCTCACTCCTTGCAATAGGATTGAGGTTTCACAGGCACCACCATTAACAACAGATGAATACTTAGGTTTTGCCAACTAATGAGCATTCTTGAGTATATCTGAACAGCAAACACTTTCTTCTTGGGAAGTAAGAGCCATTCAAAATAGGCTCATTTTCCCTATGAACATAGTTTATTTAGGGCGGGAACTAAAATATTTATTTGGATAATGGTGCATGGACAGAAGCAAAAAATGGAAGATTTGCTGCTGAACAGAAATGGGAATTTGAAAACTTGAAAGGGGTGTTTGTTACAGCATTCATTACAGAATCAGAGAATTGTTGAGGTTGGAAAAGACCTCTAAGATCATTGAATCCAAATGTTAATTTAGCACAGCTGTATGCCACCACTAAACCATGCTCCCAAATGCCACATCCACATTTTTTTTGACCACTACCCGGGGTGGCAATTCCACCACTTCCCTTGGGTAGCCCATTCCAATGTCTAACCACCATTTCTGTGAAGATTTTTTTTCTACTATCCAACCTAAACCTCTCCTAATGAAACTGGAGAGACCATTTCCTCTCATTCTGTTACCTGGAAGAAGAGACCAACCTCCACCTTGCTACAACCTCGCTTTAAGGTAGTTCTAGAGAGCAAACCATCTTGCAGCTGTCTCTGAAGGAGGAGCTTTTTTGTGTACTGCAACCTCAGGAATGCACAGGGGCTTTCCCATAAAGAACTGCGGGGCATGGTTTGCAGTGAGAGTGGAAGAGGTTAAAGAGATGCACTCAGGAAGGTGGTACTGCATTTTCCTTTGAACACAGCCAGAGCTTTGGGTGGTTTGGAAAAAAAACGGCTTAAAAGTTCTGAATTGGAAATGCATCCACGCTGAACTTCTTTCAGGCTCGGCAGGCAGAGTGGATTTGTCCTTGGTTTGGGAAGGATAGCCCTTGGAGCTCCAGAGGGAAAGAGCAGAAAAACAGATGGAAGGAAATTAATTCAATAAAAATAAATTAGACCTTTTAAACAGTATTGTTTTTAATATTTATGATGCAAAGAAGATTTGCATTTTTCTGTCAGTAAAGTATATGTCTCCATTTGACCTTCACTCCCTAACAGAATGCTTTATTTAGCCTGAATGACAGACATTTTTCTATCTTTTCATGGACATTTCAAGAAAACCTAGATGCTGCTAATTTTTTTATTCCCATTGTAAAATGATCCTTGATGATAAGAAAATGGTAATATTTGCTCATACCACATGACTGGATCAAGGTAGCCAATGATCTGTATCTGGGTTGCTACAGCGTGATGTATTATACTTCATACAATTTGCTGCAGGCAGAAATCTTAATTAAGGCCTTTCCTAAAGAGTGACCTTCAGAGACTGCATTTTTTAAATTGGTGTAAAAATAGACAAATGCCCTAACAGCATTAGGGGAGTTGTTGAAGAGTGTTAAATGTACATTTCCCCATCTCTTCTACACAAACAACGATTATTTGCTGCTTTTATTGAATGAGTTGTGAGGTGTTTTCAGCAAACAATCAGCCTTAATGTGCACAGAAGGAGATTTCAACTTGACGTGCAGAGCTCAGTTACCCAGCTTCTCCTCTGGTTCCAATGCAAGCTGCATGTCTGATTTGAGAATACACTCCCCTGGGCTCTATTCGTCCATATTTTACCACGCTCATGGATATTTGCTGTTTTGGGATCCCTCTAATTAGCTTGCCACATGTGGTGTCTTGCTCGGCTTTCATCAATAATCCCATACCCAGCACGCAGTGGCATCTGGGCGGGTTTGGCTGGGAAAGGAAGGGACTGTAGACAGCACTGAGGAAGCAAACTAACCCTTCTCACAATAAAGGGCTTCTAACAGTAGGTACAGCCATGCAGTGGGATGTGTACAAGTGTCTCCAGGCTGTTTCGCTATGAATTCTCAGATGAAACACCTTAATGATGCCAGACATGGATTTTTGTATTTCTCCACCCAAACCAAACAGCCAAACCTCCTGCCAGTTTGTGCTCTGGTGGCACAGGGGCTGAGATAAGCCCACCAACCTCACCTCTGGCTGTAGGTCCAGGCTCAGGTTTGATCTCCAGGGACAACAGGAGAAGGCATGCAGTGCCAGCAGCCCAACACCCTTCACAGGGCTGTGACACACATGTCCTCAGCAGTGTTGGCTCCAGGCTGGCTCTTCTGCTGCCCCCAAACTGCTGCCTCAGCTGAATTCTGACAACTAGCTGAGGGACACCCTGCATCTGTATACGGAAAGCTGATTCCAGTTGCCACAAGTTGGATAAGCCACTTAAATTTTGAAGATGAAATATGCTTTCAAACTAACTTTTAAAAAGCTTTTGACACAAGTTATGCCCACCCTGCTCTACAATACAGCTTTCTTCATGGGCAAAGTTGAAATGAAACAGCTGCTGGAGCTTATAGAGAGCTCTTGTCAGAGACAGAGCTTTTGTCTGCTTTTTTTGACAAGCAGAAAAACTCTGCCTTTTTAAAGCTAAAGCCTATTGTGAGAGGCGCAAACCAGACTCTTGGCTAGACTCACACAGCCTATTTGAACTTAAATAAGAAGACTGAACTATCAGTTTACATGAGCGAAGGGACTGGCTGGACTGAGGGAGAAGGATGTGTTTTCAGGGAGTGCCAGGGTCCAGGAGGTGAGGGCATGGCACACAGAGGAGCCCAAGTTGCCCAGTGGCTGACCCCTGCTCCAGTCCCCATGGGGATGTGCTGGGCAGTGGTGACACTGGTGGCACCAGCCCATGGGTGACCCTTGATGTGCTGCACGGTGCACTTGGAGCACCAGCTTCTGTCCAAGCAATTTGCTTCTAATGTCCTGTGCTCACAGTTCTTACAATCATGCTTTTCCATAAATAAATATTGACATATAGGGCCCAGAGTCTCCAGCCCGGTGGAGGGCTCATTCCTGGCATGGCTGGGATGCTGTGTTAAGTGGGACTAACACTAGGTGAGATTTCTCTTTTTATTCCCAGTTCTGCTACCACTCTTCAAACATGACCTAAGGAAAATAACCTCATCTCTGTTATAGTCTCCCAATCTACAAAGCAGAGATAATTTTGCTTATCTGCAGAAAGCAGGGAAAGGCCTAATCCTTGCCAAAGACCTTAAACTTGCTCAGATGCAAGATGCAATAGATGATCAGGATGATCACAGCCCATCTTCTCTCTGAAACACTGGCCTGCAGAGACTGCTAATGGCCCCAGTAAAAGCCTTGGCAGAGAACCACAGATGGCAAGCCGTCCATCCTTCCCAGTGGGGTGTCCTGTGACATCCCCGACCTCTTCCACTGCAGAGGCAGAAGGTGAGTGCTCCAGCATGAGTGGAGACCCTGGCAGTGCCGTGATCTCACACTGCCTTCTGCACGTGTCGAGCTGTACCCAAAACAGCTCCTCAGCGCTGTTCCAGGCTGCTCGACCGGCAGAGCCTGGAGCTAAGGAAAAATAAATAATGAAGCAAGGAGACAGCTCACTCGCAGCCTCACACGTCGCCGAGGAGATAACAGGCCAATGCGTATAATGATCTGCACTGAATCATTTGCCACGTTGGTATCAGAAGCTCTCAGCTTCACTCAAGGGCTCTCTCATCCTGACTGCATCCGAGATGACAGTGTTAATACATCAACATGGCTGTAATGAAATCTGTCAGTGTTGCCCCTGCACCAAACACTACTTGAAAAAGCAGATGTGTAGCTCAGATTCAGTTTATTACTGTCTGAGCCTTCCTCACTTACAAAACCAAAAGGTGATTAAGGGGGGAAAAATCTCTAGCTATGGAAAGTTGTAGTGGTGGTTGCGTGCAGCTTGGAGCAGAGCAGAAACACTGTCTGGAGCATGTTTTTCCTTATTATTATTATCATTGTTGTTATTATCTTCATCATCAAATTTCAAAGACCCCCCCTAAATATTTCAAGATCTTTAAAAGAAACCACATAAATCAAGATAGCTGGACTTTTCTGCCATTACACTGTTTGGCCAGTCACAGATCACAGAATATTCTGAACTGAAAGGGACCCTCAAGGACCATCAAGTCAAACTCTGATGTGAATGGCCCATACGGGGATTGAATCCACAACCTTGGTGTCATTAGCACCATGCTCTAACCAATTTTGCTAATCTCAGGGTCATTGTGGTACCCCTTGGAGAACAAAGCCACTCTTTAAGCAGTGTGCTCACAGCTCTGCCTGTTTTAGCATTTGACTAGTGCAAGTCACCTTAGGTAATATTTTTCTAAGTATTTACTACCTTTCAGAACATAAATGCTACTGACTGCTAGTAACAAATAGGATTAGATGTGCTTAATGCATATCTGAAAATGAGACAAAATCTCCTAAAAAATTGTGACACTTCAAAAATGAATGAACACATCAGAGCTAGTTATTCTCTTTCCTTTACTGTTACTGGACAAAAACAGGCCATAAGTACAAACACAATGCATCTGTGTTCCCTGAGATCCTTCTTTGCATCCTCTCCTGAATGAGAAAGAATCATCACAGGTACTAGAAGTGCCAGATTCTTCTCATTGACTCTAGACAGCTCCAGTGGTGAAGTCTGCACTGCAGACATCTAATATTAAGTTAAATGCAGTCATGCACTTTGTGTCCTGCTGTGCAACAAAGATAAAACACTTCCCATCTCCTCAGCATCCCTTCTCTCTGCTCAGGCCTGTCCAGCCCTCTAAGTTTGCACCATGTGTGCTCCACTCTTGCTTCAGGTTCTACAGGGTGTAGCACTCAAAAGCAGCATGAACAAGTCCTGGCAGACACTAAGGACAAGGCATTTTGCCATCCCAACCTACACTCTCATCACTGTTTCTGTGGAAGAGGCAAAACTGCAAGCAAAGGAAATTCACTTTTCCCTTCTCTGGTCAAAGGCAAAACAAAGTCTCCAGCAGCTCCCTTGTGCTGCTGAATATAGAGAAAAGCATCTTGTTGGGCCATCTGCCTGTCCTCTGCAGTGTGTGAGGAAATCCTTGCTCTCCATCCCGAGCAGAGGGATGAGCAAAAAGATAAAAGAGTTTTTCTTCTCATACCTTGTGTATTCTGGTAATTACAGCAAGTCAAATGGATGCAAGTAGAGGGTTATTTTGGTAATTGCCTATCTCTAAGGTATAAAACAGTATATTACATACCGTCTACAAATTAGGATTCAAAAGCAAAAACATGTGTTTAATTTTGATTTTAATTGCATTTTTACTTCAAACATCTATTTTCCTCCCTGGTGCAAACAGACCTGAGCAATCTTGCAGAGATCAACAAAATCTTCCACAAATGCCAGGCATTTCTCTCGTGGTAGTGCTTGGCCCTGTGAGCATTTAATCTGTTAACTTTGACAGAAAGAGCAGTCTAATTTCTACAGCCTACTTATTTTTAAATCAACAAATATTTACTGCACACTGCATTCTAAAGGATACAATTATTGGTGTACCTCTGTTTGATTACCAATGACACAGTAATAATACCAGCAGCTGCTGAATTGTAAGTGAAAATAACCCTTTGTTCTCATTTTTCTTATCTGTAGACTATAACAGCACTCATGGGGACAATAACCTATGAAATAGATTAAAAGCCTGTTAAATGCTATTTTCAGCTTGGCAGATCACCAAACCCTAGCTTACCCTTAAGCTCTGTTTCCTTTTAAATATTCCTTTTAGTATAACCATGTGACAACAGTAATGTCCTGTTTCACAGTGATTAAGTAACTGCACAAACAAGAGGTTTTAGGTTTATAAACAGAGTGGAGCTGGTCTCACAGGTGAACAGGACTGTGCTCCACCAAAGGCTTCTGGTAGAGGCTGTAGTGATTTTCCCTCTGGAATAGTCTGGTTTAGTGACTTTAAACTAAACAAGAGGACACTGCTGGTTTTCTGTTTCCAATAAGTGTTTAACCCTCTCTTTTGTCTCCAACTCCCATTTACAGTACTAGATTCTGATTAGCAGGAAGTAATTAGTATTTATTCACTGAGCAATTCTGAGGAAGTTTCAAATGCTATGAGTCGAAGGGGGGTTACCAGTGGGAATGATGTGGACCAGGGCCTTCCTTGGTGTGCCAATCTCCTTTTCCAAACCTCTGCTGACTTGGATCTACTTTATCTGTCTGAGCAGAGGAATAGGAGAAAAGGGAAAAAAACCCCAAACCCCTAATAAGAAGTACTAAAGGAACCAGTATATGATAAAGAGTTTCCAATACTGTTTTTTGAAGGAAACAGATGAGGAAGACAGGGAAAGAGAGATCTAGGGTAAAACAGGACCAGGAGCTTTAGTACTTAGGGAAAATGGGCGAAGGAACCAGCAGCCTGCCACTGCTCTGCTGGAAGCATTTGGTGCTCATCAGAGGGTAGTAGTAAATACTAATTTATTGTATTTGGTTTTGACTGGAACCTCCTCCTTGGAGCTCAGAAGCTCTTCCTGTAGAAAGCTTGGTTGGAACTGTAACCTTGAACTCCCCTTCCACCTTTATGCATCAAAACAAGCCTGTAGGTAAAATCCCAACTATTTCTGAATTCAGCTGATGCGAGAAAACATAAATAAAAATTATCCCAGCTCCTACCACATTCTAAATAGTTAGAAATAAAACTAAAAGATGTGTTTGTGTTTATTGACATATTTTGGATGTTTCTTTTAAAATTTAAATTGGAAATTATCATCTGACTTCCACATAAAGAAGGAAAAGCCTTTACTCTAAAGTTTCATCAACCTCGCACTGCAGGGACAATCAGAGCACATGAAATTTTAAGCTGTAAGAACAAACACTTCTCTATTTGAATTTAAACTTGCTAAAGGCACAGAGACCTCTCAAACACCTAAATGGTTCAAAAAACAGGAATGTGCCCAAGATGAAGAAATTTTCCTCTTTATCCAGGCAAAAGTCTGCTGCCTTGAGAAGACCAATATGTGGGAAGAGGACCAACATCTAAGAGCCTTTAAGACACTCTGTCCTCCTCAGCAACAACCCACCTCACAGTTCCTCAGCCCCGAGTCATTCCTGGGGGTGGTTACTCTGGACCCTGAGCTGGAACAGGATCTTCTTGCTTTTAGAACTAGGCCATTACGTTCTTTAACCGAACACACATAAAACATTATTCTTCAAATCTCTTTGTATTCTTTGCTTGCTGCTGAACTGGGATACTCCCCCACAGACTTTTCTTCTCCCTCCTTTTATCTCTACATCCATATTCAATGTGATATGAATTTTAGCATGGGGCTGGATGTCATGCTCAAATATTCTTTCAGCGTCACCAGTATCGTGATACAGCCAAAAAAAAAAAAAAAAGAAGCAAGCCTTCATGTCTATGTATCATTTGTATTGCTATTGGAAAACATGAGGGGATGACAGGTATTCTACCATTTATCACATTTCCTTCTCCACTTTCAATGTACATAAGAGAGATCTGCAGTAGAAAAGGAAGGAGTCAGTCCTGCACCTCATGGAGGCACAGTGCTGGACAGGATGCTTAAGGCTGGAATTTCAAAGAAGCCTTTGAAGGTCAAACTGCGCAACTCCATTGTAACTTTAAAATGGATGGTGCCTTAAGGCCCCAGCTGGAATATTTCTGCATGTGACATTTTAATGCACATCTTCAGGTTTTTGCTCATTTTCCAAAATCCCAGAATTTCACTTTGAGCTGTGGGTTGAAATGAACTGGAAATATAAAGTGAAACTCTAAAGAAAGCTCTAACTTTTACCTACTTTCAGGAGAAAACTTCAAATCCCTCTAGACCCTTCTGTGAAGAATGTTTTTGAAGCAAAAGCTTAGTTCTCTTTCTCTGGTGTATGATATTTGTGCCTTAATTTCACCCACTTGCTTGTATTCCATAAGGAAGAACATGCTTCCCTACATTCAGAGGACCTGGTTAGGGAGACAGTGTTTGCAGTTAAAGCAACAAAATACCACAACTCTGAAAATGAATCCTGTTATAAGTGTATTCCTGTTCTTTTGGGAGTAAATTGAAGAGAATCTTTGATTTTTCTATGACTTGTGATACTAGCACCCTGGATTTGTATCCACAAGGGTGCTGGGAAGTCACTGATGATTGCTGAATACACCACGGTTCTGCAAAGGAGTCAGGAGAAACATGCGAAGGTTCATCATAAGTGATGACCTGAGTGCTGGTACAGGAACATAAGATGTATCTGCTACATTCTGAGCATTACTTCTGCTTTTCTGATTCACTGTAATTTTTTATTCAGAGCCTCATGAGATTTTTCTAGAAAAAACACTGGAGGAGCCTTGACTCTGAACTCTAGCTACTGTATAATCACAGAGCAGGAGGAATGGACCACGAGAGGTCACCTAGTGCATTTCTCTGCTGCCTACTATTCCAGCATAAATTGTATTTTTCTCAAATTATTTTTAAAAGACTGATCAAAAAAACAGAGCACATTGCCTGTGTAGGTTCTCTCATAACGCCACAGAGATCATAACAGGACATCAGTACCTGCATGATGCTGATGGCTGGAATGTGAACATTGTAGTCAAACTGTGAACATTTATAATTTGATCCAAAACAGTGGGTTATCTAGCCACTCATTCTTAAAAACATAAACCAGCAAGGAAACCCCAGCCTCAGATGATTGCGATCAGTTTGCAGCTTCCTTTCCTGTGGAAAGATAAGCTTTCCTTGCCTGAAATGGGACAGATGGAGCCCTATAGGTTGCCGCTCCACAGTGCCTCCGAGCAGAGCTCTCTGTACTGTAGCTGTTGTTAGAGCAGCATATGCTTGGGAGATGCAAGCTGGTTTCCCTGAATTTAGCACTCTAACACCGCATGCTGGGCATCCACGATTCATTGCTTGCCTTCCAAACCTCTCCATGTCTCCTTTTTTTTTTTCCTCCTTTTAAGTGAACCTTTGTTTACCAGAGATAGGAAAGCACAAATTTGTGAGTACAGACAGATGTGTTCCTATCCTTTGTATATTCTGTAATACGTGCAGATGAGTGGAGAATTTTATAGGTGGTGTTCTCAATTTCAAGTCCCCACAAAAACAAGTGGAGACACAATTATTAGGCCCTGATAGCAGTGTTGGGAATCCAGGATCATCAGAGTGGCTGCTGGAACACCAGAGAGCACCCACACTCTGTTCATTACTGTGAGAATAAGACCAAATCTCTGATTAGCTGCTTGACCAGGGGGATAGTTCTAACTCCCAGAGGTAGATGAGGTCCCATAGGATCCAGTGCCCAGTATTTGGGAAAAACATCAGCTACTTATATCTAATGACTTGGGTCTGTCAAAGGAAAGACTCTATACAAGGTAAGGTGACACTTTTTACACCTTAGATAGTTAAGCTATGAAAATTCTTGCAGTGGGATCCTGTGCAGAGTAAATGTTTTCCAAAACCAATTAAATGAATTACTGGAAGAAAACTATAACTGGACTGACCTAGGTTATAGAGATACTCCTGATTCTGCTATCACAGGAAGTATATTCTTACTATCACAGTCTTCCACAGACATCCAACGGGGCCATTGTCAGACAGAACTTACTGAAGGACGAGAAGAACAGGAGTGATTGGTCTGAACCAGGGCAGTTGCTACTTGGCTCTTCACGGGATACTGACACACATGCTGGTGTTTTCCCTTGTAAATCACAAGAAAAACTGCCATGCAGTCAGAATGTAACAGAGGTGACACTGGGTGGGATGCAGTGTCCTAACCTTCGGTGTCCAGTGTCACTCTGGGCACTGAAGTATTTCCTGCCTCATCCCCAGCATAATCCCATTCAGATAAATTGAGCTCAACTGGCTCAACTCACCAGTCAATCTATTTAAACCAGAGTTGAGAATGATTTGCTTCCTCTCAAAGAAGTTAGTTAAAGTAGATAGGATGAATTCTATGTGAAAAGTGCCTATTCCTTTCCACTGGCCACAGAGGGAACTGTGAGTGAGCTGTCACCCAAAACTAAGGGAGCACTGTCTCAGCTCTTGAGGTTCCCGGGGTGGATATCTAAACTTAGGTGAAACATTGAGTGTTCACTGATGTGCCATTGTACATTGATAACAGCCCAGATTTCTCCTGGCTACCCAAAGTGATCTTCACCCAATGTTATCTCAAAGCAGCTCGGAGTGACCACTGGGACCTACCTTCATTAACTGTGACCAGAACAGGCATTTTTGAAATGTCCTCCAGGACTTACAGTGCTGGGTTTAGTACAGGTGACACTTGCTGACGCATCCCCTGAGAAAATCTAGTCTAGAAAGAAATATATCAGTGTCTCAGCCAGTCTGAGCGATAAAATGCTGAAATACTGTACTCCCCTGAAACCACGAGTCTCCCCAGTGCTAACTTCTGACAGTGTGACAGCAAAGTTAAGGCCCAGCACCTTTAGCTGACAGATGACCTTTAGCTGACTAAAGCTCTGGTAGGTTTATTCCTGAGCCCCAGAAAACAAAACCGGGCTTATAAAGATTTGCAAAGGCCATGAACATACTGTTCCTGTAGGTTTTTTTGAGCAGGGTTTTTTTTTTGCTCACAAATGGTAGCAAAAGCTATTCTGGTAATACCCTGTGAAAAACAGGGCATTAAATTGGTGTCATTTTAGTGGATTAGTACTGTCACATCAGCTGCCACAGCTTTCCGCCTATGTCATCAACTGTGCTGCTGCCATTCTCTGCCCCCATCATGCTGCAATAGCAGCAGACTTTACAGTAAAAGATGGAGTCAAAGGCAAGACATGTTCTAAATAGAACTGGATAAATAAAGGGGGGGGAAGGCTGCTATTAGAACTACAAAAAGGAGGGCTGATCGGGTAAACTCATGGGTTTTGGGTGGTGTCAATGCTGCTGAGTGTTATAACATTTTTTCCTAAATGAATTTATCTACATTGAAACAAAGTGGATTCTGTATACCCTGATTTCTAAATATGAAAACAATTTAGCTTTCTTGAAACCACAAGGATGAGCGTGATGAACTGTCTAATACTTTCTAGGTAGGAGAATATGAACCATTTTCTGTGGCATAAATGACTAATATCTTCTAAGCTGTGTCCTGTGTCCTACCAGGGGACTCATCGTGCAGCCTTGGGCATGTTTTTTATGCGTCAGTTGTCAAAAATGTGAATGACTCATGGGGGAGTTTCAGGTCCTCAGAAGGGCTAATTATCCAACTGAAATTCCTCCAATGTGTTTTGACTCTACTAGTATCAGCAAAAGACTCTTTCTTATCTATCTTTTAAGATCCCAGAGTATAGGGAATAAACAAGTACAACGTATTATTTCTACAGCATGATAAAATTCAGGACAGTTATATATAAGAAGGAGATATGATCCCTACAATTATTTATGATACCTTAAAATAAGCAAAATTATATGGACTTCACATTTGAGCAAAATATATAATCTATAACCTAAATGGAACAGGAATTCTCTTTGGGCTAGAAGGAGAATTCCTCTTGCAGACTGAATCCAAGCCTTTCAGCTGTGCAGCGAGCTGGAATAGAGATCTGGCTGTTACCAGAACAAGCCTTCAGGCGAGGTGGGAGAAGGATGGAAGTGGGAATATCTCATTTCACATAGGGCTTGGAAACTTGTTGAAATGACAACTCTTTATACATGAGTATTTTTCTAGCAAACTGTTGTGATATGAAAACAAGAGCTTGCCTGGAACACTTCCATTTATTTTGATGAAGATTTTTTTTAGATACAACCTATACTTCTCAGGAACTTTCTTGACTATGTTGCAGGACAAACTGGTAACAGGGATAGATTTTTTAACAGGATGAGAGGAAATAACCTCAAGTTGTGTCGGGGAGGTTTAGATTACATATTAGGAGAAATTTATTCATAGGAATGTTTTTCAAGCATTGAAACATACTTTCCAGGGAAGTTGTAGAACCACCATCTCTGAAAATATTTAAAAACAGTGTGGATATGGCACTTGCAGACTTGGTTTAATGGTGAACATGGTGGCTGTGCTGGGTTGATGGCTGGACTTGATGATCTTAAAGGTCTTTCCCAACCTTAATAATTCTGTGATTCTATGATTCTATTTTGACATCCCAGCCTTGAGACCAGGAGAGTGGGAGTTCTTGGCTTCCAGACCATTGAAATTTCAAACAGCACCACTGTTTGCAGGAAAGCCCAGCAGAGATCTGTAACACTGGGAAAGGCAGATTGCAAATGGTTCAGAAGCTCTCCTTACTCTGGTTCAGCCAGTCAATGCTGTCGTACCAGTACTCCTCAAAAATGGCACAAAATACCAGTTCTTCATTAATCGTGATATTCACTGTTTTGCTGAAGATGATAAGTTAATTTCTACCTCATGGAACTTGAATCAGGCCCCAGATTTGGCTTAATCAACTGAATTTTTAACATTTAAAACAGACTTCTTTTTTGTGAACCCTCAAAAGGAGTTGTTCATTCCCTTTCACTCAAACTTGTCCTCGAATCCTATCTTTTTGTTTCTCTTTTTGCTCCTCGCAGTTCTCAGAGGACAAGTCTGGATGTTTTAATTCCCTGCTGAGCCCAGCCCACACAACTCCATTTGTTATTACCCTGTGCAGTCCATCTGAGACACAAGATTAAGTGACTTGCCACAGTCCCAGCTAAATGTGTGAATACATACGTGTTTAATTTGTTTTACAGACGTGTTCAATTTGTTTTACAGTCACAAATTCCACGGCATCCCAAGTCCCTCAAAATGATTTTGAATTTGCATATGTAACCCCCTTGTGTTGCTCTCCTCTCAGTATTTGTTTAAATTTTCTTCTTATTTCTCATAAACCCTAAACATAACAGACACTTCCAGTTAAAAGTGAGGAAATAGCTTTCTGTAATTTCTGGTCATTTTTTGCTGAGGTATGGGGTGAGGAAAGAATTTAAGATCTGATTAAGCCTTAAACAGCTTTGCCCTTATCTTGTCTCCTGTTGCTTTCTTCTGATTGAAGAAGTCCTACCAAAATGATCAATTTACTTTCGAGTTCTGATGCAATTTTGTGATTGTTTTTGTTTTTAACCAGAAAGGCATTCAGCACTAGGAAGTTTTTGCCACACAGACCTAGGCACATTGACCTCTGTCTTGCAGACAATGCGATGAATTCAGAGAAATCTGCAGGACAAAGATGGATATTCATCTCCTATGCCTGAAACCGTAGCCAGCTATGGATCTGTGTTCCAGTACCTGAACACAGCAAGGCCAATATTATTGTCAGACAGGCAGTTAATGAAGCTCTTGAATGCATTGTGAAAATTGTCTTTGGTAATGACACTTGTCTGAGCCAACAACCTCTTGCCGTGCAAATGATGAAATGCTTTTCGCAGTACAACACTGCTGCAGTAATAAAATGTTAAAGCAAAAGCCTCATGACAATCTCTGGGAAACTTCTATTAAAAATGCTTTTATGTCTTATGTTTTCTATATTTCCTAATCCTCTTTATAAAGATATATGAACCAAATTCTCCCCTACCCAGGCACTGTTACATGGGGTTTCAACTCTTGAGCTTTAAGACAGCTAATATTAGAAGGCAGCAGATTCTCCTATGTTCCTCTAAATCACTTTTTTTTTTCTCCCTAGGAAGAACTTTGGTTTTATGTACCTGTTTTTCAATAATCTATTTTCTTCTCTCATTTCCCTCCAGACTGCGAGTTTGGAAGCCACATCTTGGAACAAGTACTTTATATGGTTCTAACCTTATTCTAGATGTTGTCGGGAGCACGGCTGATTCGATGTTTAGACGTAACTCTGGTTCAAGGTGTGTTTAGAAGGTCCTGTCATCTTTTTTGAAGTCTTTTTCTGGTACCTGTCAGTTGTTGCACAGAACTTCTTGCCATAGATGATTACTGCCACAGGTAATAAGCACAGTGAGAAATGGGGTCAAGGAAAGAGTCAAGATTCAGACAGTGGAAAGCCACGAAAATAAAGATCTTAATAACAAAACACTGTACGGAACAAGAAGACAAGGGTGATCAGCTCTTATAAATCTATGTTGCTGATGTGACAGGTCACCATGTGTTGAACCATCTGGTTGCTCTTTATCTTGTTCTCCACCAACCCCTCTTACAGTAATGTTCAGTAATTCAATGTAAAGGTGACAAACAGGGAGTTGGGGGGACTTTCTGACACTGGGCAGGAAAAGATGCAGTCTCTGGATTAGCTAGAGCAAGGCATTTCTACATTAGACATGTCATGAGGACTCAGAGGCAGCAAAGTACATGGGACCTGGCTGAGATGGAAAAAGACCCTTGCACTAGGGAAACTTGTCTTAATCAGTTCTTTAAAGTTTTTGCTTCTTCTCACCTGCATCTACTGGGCTCATATTTAATGCCTTATCTATTTCTGCCAAGCAATGGTTCAGGTGGACCTTAATGTAGAAAGGGATGATGACACAGAAGTGAGCGAGTAACCAAGAACTGTGATAATTTTGACATTTAATACCATCAGTAAGCTAAGGGAAAGAGAAGGCTTTAAATATACCCCAAATCCCATAGGTATCCCTTAACACCTGACTCCTCCCCTGTCCTTCCACGCTCTTGCCAGGCACATCATCCTGTCTTGTTCCCAGTGCCCATCCACACACCATCATGCTCCAAGGACAGCCCCCCATAGCCTTGTCCTGCATGCAGCTTGGGCTGCCCAGCTCCCCTGCTCACCCCACTCCACATGGAATGGGCTGAAGGTTTCTCCATGGGGGAAAAGGAAGACCAAGGAAATCAAGGAAGAGAGCATTATGGCAGTAATAGATCCACTCTATGTGGCTAATCATCGAGCAATCACCATTTGTGAAAACTACATTGGGAAAATACATTTACATTAAGAGTCCTCTCTGGCAGCCATGCCAGTTATGCTGGCTGGTTAACAGGGGACAGGGTGAGAAATGGGACTGGGAAAGCACAAAAGTCCTGGGTTGTGTTCAGAGGCACTGTGACACGCTCCAGGTGATGTCTGACTTATGTATTTAGATGGGAGATGAGCTGAGGGCTAAAAGTGGTTCCAAAATGCATAGATTTGGTTTTCCTTCCTTTTACGGAAAGAATAAATGGGAGTGAATGAGAGCAGGGCAGTTTATGAGCAAGTAGCACACTGGTCCATCATTTGAGAAGTGAGTTATTAAAACAGAAATAATGTAATTTGAACTGTCATATATGCAGAACAAAATTTGCCATATTCATCCAAATAATAAATGGAAGAAACCGGAGAAAGAATAAATAGAAATACAGACGCTGGAGTGAAAGAATAAAAATGGTTTAAAGTGAAAAAAACTGCAATGACTCAGAAGGACTCCACAAGATGATGCCACTGCAGGAAACAATGTGTGTCCCCAGGGCCTGGGATTTTGAAGAGTATGAACATGTAGAATATATCCCAAAGATCCCACCTGAAAACCCCAACAGTGACTGCTACAGAAATGAGCATGGCACTAGAAGAGGGGCCTTGCTTTGATCTTGGGAGTGTGTCTTTCTTACCTGTTCCCCCTTCCATTCCCAGTCTTCTTGTCGCTCTTACCTGCTGCAAACGCTTCTGGGAGAAATGACACCAGTATGGAACCCAGCACAACACCTGGAATCTTGGCTGTGGCCTTTGGCTCTCTTACACAGGGCTGACAGCTTTACTGGTACAACAAGGGAGTTCAGGCAGCAAACAGAACAGATTTTTCCTCGAAAAGCTGAGCAGGACTAGATAATTGCATCCCCTTTCATACATTTCCTTCTTGTCATGCATTAGCCCATCAGTATGCTTCTGCAACTAGCAGTAACAGTGCATTGAAGGGAAATGCCACTTTCCAGAGAGAATGATCAATCTCTTTGACTTTGCCTGTAAACATGTTTCATCAGGGGGTCACTAATATGCTTTTATTGCCTCACTGTCAGAGATGATGCCATTACCAAGCCTGACAAAGTATTCTATAGAGGGTTCCTTTTAATTTTATTTTTTATGTGATCATGAGAGACGGTAACCGATAAATTTAGTTCAATGCTTTCTCACTATTAACTAATTCTGAGTAAATCCATGGGGGCAGACTGGATACAAACACTTCAAAGAATTTTTACAGGATATTGAAAATGATATTCACTGTGGGACAGAGGTTTAAGTACTGAGCTGCTAGTGTTTTCTTTACCATTAAAGCTACAACACTGTTAAATGTCATTTAGTCAAAACACTGTATCCAGAAGGATTTGTAGCACAAGATGACTATTTGCTTTTAATAAACTTGTCGCATCAGGGTGGTTATGTTAGCTTATTTCTGGGGGAAAGGGAGTTTGAGAAAAGATATGCTTCTTCCCTCAGTTTCTTTCTTAGGGTCCAACCCAGCTCCCACCAAAGGCAATGAGCTTTTTGCTGTTGCTTACAGCAGGAACAGTCCCATGATCTCTCAGGGGTTTGAAGTGTTGAAATCCAAATTAAAATACAGGAGTTTTTTTTCAGAGAAAGAGAAGAAAAAAGAAAAATCAACCCAAAACCCAATCAAACCAAAACACCTCAGCTCTACCAGGAACAAAACAAATAAGGGAACTGCAAAAAAGGCTTTTCTCATGGAGGTTTTTTTTTTCCAAGCTGCTTTCATATCCTATATAGCACCCTAAAAACTGGAACACAGGATGTGAAACCATGGAAACAGCTGGATGCTACAGGATTTTTGAACTACTTTTGTCAGGGTTTAGACTTTGGGGATTTCAATTTTTTCTTACAGTTTAATTGATTTTTTTCCCCCTACTGAAATCCATAATATGTTGAGCTTGTTGAACTATGTTAGAGGTCACAGACTAAATTTAATTGGTAGTATTTCTTTTGAGCCTAATTTAAAGGTTGATTTGGCTTTATGGACAGACTCTTAGTTGTAGTAAATCAGTTCAGCTGTAATGGGGCTCTCTTTGCATCAGTAGAAAATACGGTCATTGGAGACTCAAATCCCATGCAAAATCTCAGGAAGAACATGAAAAGAAGTAAAAGAGAAAGTTCCTTTTTGGAAAGACTGTTTTAATGAAACTATATGTAAAGTTAAAATATTTTGGGAAGAGGTTAAAATGCATGCGTAATTCTATTTTCATATAACCCAAGAAGGTAGGGCTGTCCTGAAGGTATGGTTATATCTGGTTATATCTGTATATACCTGGTTATAGGGACTAACAGGAAGCAAGAGGTTTACTGGGAAATGCAATTTCAGTAAAATGTATTCAGAAAGCAGAGTCTCTCTGCCCATCTGTAGAGGTGCATTGTCAGTGAAACCTGACAGAAAAATGGGTGTGAAATTCAGCCACACTGGTTTTAGATCAGGTTTGGTTGAGGTTGCTGTTCCTGAACCAGATGTCCTGGAAAGAAGTACTAGGAAACCAGGTAAAATACTAAAACAAATGCTAGCTCATCACCTTTTCTAACTTTTAGTTTAGACTTTTTTTTTTTTCAAGCAGCTCAGTAGATGCAAAAGATACTGTTAAGCTTCTGACTGAAAGAAATGAAACTCCTAATCTTTAGGGATTCTCTCCTCACCATTAAAAGTGCAAGGTATTGGAAAAGTCCATGGAGTAAATATTAAAATCATTCATTAATACCCAGTGTTGACAAAAACTGCAATCTCAGTAGACTGAAATATAACACAGCCTTAAACTGAGTACAGTGGGTGAAATAAAGGAGCCTGTGCAGCTCTGAGATCTGTAGGTGTGCATGATCACCTCATCTTCAATTTACTCCAGTAGTCACATGGATCCCAAACAACAGCACTATAAATCTTTCACTGGTGATATGGCACTTATGACCATTTTTCCTTATTTTTATTAACTGCAAAAGTTATTTCTGTATACATCATGCTTCAGTTAACTCATCTTGACAGTAATAATGTGAAGAGACGATCTCCTGAATCAAATCCAAACTTCCCACCTCTGGAGTACATACTGGAAACACTCTCTCCTTATTATACTTCCCTAAACACAGGTTTTGACAACATGAACCATAGTATTGAGGTGACACAAAAAGCACCTTAATGCTCTAGAAGTGCAAATCAACAATAAAACTTGTCCTTGAAACACTGATTATTACTAGAAGAATTGACAGAATGGGATTTTCTGCTGAAAGGAAGTATTAGAAAGGTCATCATTCAGGCAGGTCTTGGAAATAAAGGAGGAAGATGAGTGGAGATACTGCCAAAGATGGCAATTCTAGAAAGGATGAGCCTCATCAAAATGAAACGATGACAAAATTATCCTGTGGCATTTTTCCTCATGGGGGATTCTGATCTCCGGGGAGGAACTGAAGCCTTCACAATGACTTAAAAGGACTTCGCTTATGTCCTACCAAAAATAATAGCAGCAAATGTGTCTTAAAGATAGAACTTTATCTGTGTTACAGATCGGAAAAACCATGCTGAGAGCTACTTTCTCATTAAAGCAGACATTAGACATACACGAGCCAGAGGTGAAAGATCTAAATAAAATTTTGGTCTTATAGCACACAAGGAGAAATTTCCTCTATAGTGGCTGTGACATTCTGCCCAAACACAGGCAAAAAATGTTTTCTTTGTCAAAGAAAGTTACGATGCCTTTACAGAGAAGAAATACCTGAGGGCTGAAATTTGGTTCTCAAAGTCCTCACTGAAGAAATGAAAATTTGGTGAAAGCCAGTGCATGATGACTGCAGCTGAAAATTGCCATTACACATTTACTCAGTACTTGTACAGCTCACAGTGTTCACAGTCAAGGCAAGATGCTGTGAAGAGGTCCAACCCTGAAGTGACAAACCCCATGAATTTACTAGAAAATCGTTTGCTGAACTGGAAAGACCACACTCCAGGACACTGCAATGATTACATTCTACTGCAACCCTGCTCTTCTGTCAGCCACGACTGCAGCACTCTGTGCTCATGGCACAAGCCACAGCTACACCTTCTCATCAGCTGATACTGAAATCTCATTACAAGTGCCTGAATGTTGTATTTCAAGAAGCTATTTTAAGATACTTCTACAGGTGTCCATCTGAATATTTTCTAAAGTTTTAGACAGTCATTGCTAATTTGAAATGATTGTAAAATAAGTGGACAAGGAAGTCTTCCTGTCTTCAAACTTTAAGAGTTTGAATGAGTTGCAAAGGGTGCAGTGAGATCCTCTCACTGCTTAGACTGATCAAATAAATAAAATAAGCAACAGGCTAACCCTCAAAATAGAAAGTAGATTTGTTACCAAAACTAAGGAATTTCACTTAGAAAAACTGAACTTGAATAACTGCATCTTTTCTGCTCCTTACATATCTAGTTGTTTTCATTCTACAGAATGTCTTCTCTACTCACATCTAATTTCAACCAATTATGCCACTATCCCTGTGAAGAGCAATGGGAAATGTGATATTTAAAGGAAAAGGAAAAATACAGTACATGATTGCATAAGGTCCAAAATTCAATTAAAGCTAGCATTTTATTACACTCAGATAAATTGCAACTGTACCAGAGTAAACAACTATGACAGTGCATATGCTTGAACTTTTGCTTAGTCTTAGTACATCTTGGAAATCTCCTCCCCAAATGTGCCAGCAGCCTCATCTCATGTGTTTCAGTTCTGAGCTGGTGATGTCTTGTTGTGATCCCTTCTTGTTCTCAGAGTTGATTTCTGGTGGGTTCATGATTTGGGCCAGTAGTGGTCAGTTTGGGAGCGATGGCTGCACGGCCACCAACACACTGTCATTGCAAGCAGTGTCAGCTGTCCCACTGGAGAACCCTTGGTTGCCCTGCCTGTTGCTGCTGCCGGGACAGCTCTTCCCATCCCTGCCATGCCCTGGTCTGCGGACAGGCAGTGAATTAGCATCCATTTCCTGACACCAAAGAAGGAAATTAGAAGGGAAACAGAAAGCTGAAATGATTTCCCGCTCTGAAGTGTTCCTAGGAAAGTGTAGCTACAATGCTGTCTCTTATAGAATTGATGTTTGATGTGGTTTAATTTTGAACAAGTCTTTACCGATGTGTGAAAAGCACATTTAAGAAGCAGAACATCTGTCCAGATGGTGTTGGCATAGCTGAATGTGCCTTTAGGAAACAAGATGGACTAGATGACCTTTTGAGGTCCCTTATACTTCTGTTTTCTCTGACTTGATTTTCTACAATGAAAACTAAAGTGCTTTAACACCATTCACAAGTGAACACAACTGCCAAAAAAATACACACTAGAGGGAAAAATCCTCTTTGACTGCTCTATTTTTTTTAACCTGATGTACAGCTAGATCTTCTCCCAGAAAGAGTCTAATTTTTTACTGTTTCTTGTGAGTACTGGCTATTTTTACTACTTTTATGTGTCTTGTAAAGGCATTTCTTTCAGACAGAAGACTCTCAGCCCTGTTAAGTATTTGATCCTTTTTTTTCAAAGCAGACATCACATTCTAACCTTAATGCTTTGTATTGCGGTTTTGCCTTTTTTCCTTTTTTTTTTTTTTTTTTTTGCTTGGAAGTCTCTGTAATCTAAATATGTCTTTATTTCCAAGAAGATGACTGTTTCCTAGGGGATGACACTGCTTCTGGCCGAGACAAAAGCTGTTCCACCCAAGGAAAACTTCTGAAGTGCTAAACACAAGGATGTACTTTTCATTTCATCCTCAGTGCAGGTAGCTTTTCTCTCCCACAGGAAGGCCTAAGCTGCTGTTACCAGATCTTTATCTGCACAGCTTCACAGCTTCATTTGTTATTTGCATCCTTGGAACTTCTGCTTTGGTAGCCATTTAGCTAAGGGTTCATGATGTAACAGCAAACATGGTGAAATTCAAAAATATGTGCTCTGAACACAAGTGCAGAAATCTTTGAGGTGAGGTATGGAGCTGGTCAAGCTTGGAGCTGTGGCTGGAGCTGATTGCATGCCAGTGAGGGAAGGACCTGTTACTACACATGCAGCAAAGCAAGAAATTATCTCTGGACCCAAGTGGTTCCTGTCAGTCAGACAGAGGGGGTGGAACTTTGCTGGTGTGATGAGAGCTGTAGATGAATTTGGGCTGCAGCTCTGGGGGCTGGAACTAGATGATCTCTATGGTTCCTCCCAACCCAAACCACTCGAGGGTTCTATGATGCTATCATTCTGTGATGATGGCCTTGAAGATGGCAGGATCCAGACCTAGCTGAGAAGCAAGGCTGGNCTTGGAGCTGTGGCTGGAGGTAGCTGATTGCATGCCATGGAGGGAAGGACCTGTTACTACACAGGCTGGGCTCTCCTATTGACCTGTTCCTGGGAGGCTGGTGGAAACTTCTCTGGGCTTTGGCCAGTGCTGAGTGGATTGAGACTATTTCCTCCCACCCTGGAGTGTCTGTCATGGTGTAGGAATTGGTATACCCCAATTTAGTACCCCCACTACTAGGAGACAAAAGGCAGAAGTNGTTCTATGATGCTATCATTCTGTGATGATGGCCTTGAAGATGGCAGGATCCAGACCTAGCTGAGAAGCAAGGCTGGCCCTGCAAAACTGAGGAAAGAAGGAGCTTTCTTGAAGCTGGTGCTCCAGGCTGGGCTCTCCTATTGACCTGTTCCTGGGAGGCTGGTGGCAACTTGTCTGGGCTTTGGCCAGTGCTGAATGGATTGAGCCTATTTCCTCTCACCTTGGAGTGTCTGTCGTGGTGTAGGAATTGGTATATCCCAGTTAAGTAACCCCACTACTAGGAGACAAAAGGCAGAAGTCTCAGGTTGAGATGAAAACAATTTACTGGAATCAGCAATGAGATAAGAAAAGGAACAGTTACAGCAAAAATACTAATAACAAAAACGTACAGAGAGGGAGTGATTTACGTGCAAAATTTCTCACGGCAGAGCTTGACCAGGTGTGACATGATGTGACTGCAGCCAACAGCACCACATCCCGACTCCTCTGCCTGCCACGCTTACTCCCAGCTGGAAACCATGGAAGTGCCAGACAGTCCTTTCCCTCGTGCCTGGCCATGGTGTAAGATGGTATCCAGTAACACAATGTCTTGGCCATGCCCACACAGCTCCAGCCTCTGCCCCCTCACAGCTACTGCAAAAAACTTACCCTCTCCTTGGCTAAAACTACGACAGGTCCAACACCCCTTTCCAGAGTCTGGCAATGGAGCACTGAGTCTTGTGCTGGGTGTTGAGTAATTTGAGTTAAGGGTTCACCCTCAGCTCTGACCTGGGCTTAACATGAAATAACAGAGCAACTGATGTCATTTTCAAAGAACCAATGTCAACAGGAATGGAGGTGAAAACTATTTCCAGGTACAGAATGACTGTTTAAAAAAAAAAAAAAAGAAAGAAACGCACAAAAAACAGCTGCTTGTAATGGCTGGAAACTGAGGAGAGGAACGGCTGGAAACTGATACATATCTATGTAACAGACCCAGAACCAACAGCAATAGTGCTGTACATTTTATTTGCCCCTCCTGGGATACCTGGTGTGGCAGATTGAGCCCTGATTGTTCAGAGGAGTCCCCATCTGCTGCAGAGATGGGTGACAGCACTGAAAGCCACACCTTTTAGCAGGGACAGAAACTCCAGGGTGTACAGGTTTACAAAACTGTCTTTTCTGTCAGTCAGGCAATTTATAATACATTAGTAACAGGATAAAGTAATTGCGGCAGGGAAAATTTTTATGGGTCAAAAGATTCCTTGTAGCAATCCTGATTTCTGGAAGAGCCCAGTTGGGTCCTTTGGAAACATCCAGGCTGTCCAGTGCTACCCAAGTTGTTTTTAGTCCTTGATCACTGCTGGAATCTCACAAAATAGAGTGATGAGTAACCCTGGAGTGTTTTAACCATGTTAATTGCCAGAGAGGGATTCACTGTGGAAAGTATGAGCATAAACTCCCAGAACTCTTTATTGCACTCAGAAGAGAAGTTGTACCTTTTGGCATCAAAATGAATGCAATGTTTTTTTTTAAATGTAGGGAAGGAAAAGATTCAAAAATGTGAAGAATTTGACTTTGTTTTAAAATGATTTGTCTGCGGGAACCCTTCAGAGGTACTTCAGAGTACTAAATTTATCTCTTTCGAAGAGATAAAAGGATGAAATGAACCCAGCTGGGATTTAAACCTGTGGCTTCATGGAGTCTATGTGTTTTTAAATCAGTCGCATAAATCACTAAATCATCTCACAAAATACAACATTTATGTTCTGTCTTTTTAGTTTCTTTTAACCAAAACTTGTGGGCTTGGTGGGGTTTTGTGGCCCTGTCTGAAATGATTAGCTCAGCAAACAACACAGTACAGAGGGGAATGTTTTTTTTTTTGCTGGCCAGCCTTCACGTACGAAGATCCGGGGAAGGCCTCTTTTTCCTTTCAGACCTTCCAGCCTGCGCACTGGATTTTTTAGGTGAGACACAGGGCGCGCAGATCTGAGGCCACCCTTTAATCCCGAGGTTCAATCTGCCGGGCCAAAGCGATTCTGGACAGTGGCAGTGAGTTCCTCCTCAGGACGTAGGCAGATTGCCCCCTTGCAGGGCTAACAAGCTCTGCCTGCCCGGGGAGTATCCCCAGCCGGGACTTGAACCCAGGCCCCGGCAATTACTGTGCTGTATGCTTAACCACTACACCACCGGGGCTCCCAGAGGGGAATGTGCAGCCCTGCCATATACTCCAGTGGACAAAGATGATTTCATATATCATTTACAACTTGCTTCAGCGATTCCACAAAGTTAATAGGTCTTCTTAACTCACAGAAGGGTTAAAAAAAAACCTTCTCTATTTCCTCTTCCATCCTCTGTCTTTGGAGAGGACCTGTGCACATTTCCCTGAAAGTGCTCAGCACATGTCCCTTGTCATTCATTTCATGCCATTTTCTTCTGCCCCAACTAGGAAGCCAAAGTAGGCAAGTGTTTTGTTGCATGTGTAGGTGTTTTCCTTCCAAATTGAATTAGAAAACGTCTGTGGCTGGCTGACTGCTCTCCCATGGGTCTGGCACTTTACTGGATTGCCCCAGTAGTGGTTACAGACCCCACAGTACACATCTTCCTGCATCTCCATCCATTAGTTTAAATTGATGAAGTAGCATTAGTTCTAGGTCTGAAAAAATCAGCACATAGGATGACAGAGACATAGATTATCCATTAGTCATATTTACACAGATTCTGATACTTGGGTGCAAGCCTAGGAGAGACTTGGGTTTGAAGCCGATTGAGGAAGAGGTTTTTTTAGCCCATTCTTCCTGAGCTTTCAGAACTCCTCTTTCCCAGCAAGATGAAGCCAAGTTCTGCTGGAGGTGTTTCCCAGAAGCCAGGGATCCTGACCCTTGTATATCAGCCAGCCTGACACACACAGGGGAGTGGGGGACCCTGGTTCAATGTGTTGTTCTGTTTAATTCACTAATGAGATACTAATAGGGCCAGAGAGCAGAAGTGATTGCCTTGATAGCTCAGTGATTTGGTCACTCATCTAAAACGTGGGAGAACCAGGGTCATGCCCCTGATCTAAATCAAGCATAGCAAGTAGCTAAATGCGTGTCTCCAGTACTATGGCTCTCACCATCAGATCAATGTTGTATAACCCTTGCTTTTCATGAAAAAGTTCTCTCTGGAACTGAGAAACCACTATACAGGAAATAATTTAGTTGAAAATGCTTCAAAAGAGCTTTGGCTGTCAGACTGCAGTGTGGGGGAAAGAGACAAAGAGGGGCAGTTGGGAAATGCCCAGGGTTGCAGGCTGCCCATGGTCTGTTCATGAGCTGTGATTTGGGACCTGGGGGCAGCAGTCCTTCCCTCCAGCCTGCTCAGCTGCAGCACAGGGCACAGGCACTCACTCACGGGGGGAGCACTGCTTCTTGTGCACAACAACTGCAGGATTTTAGAAACACGGAAGTCATGGGGTGCTGGAAGCACTGTGCAAATTAACTGAAAATCCTCTATTCTTGCATGGTCTATGGAAACAATGAATTCTATATATATAGTAATTAATAGTTGAAATTAGGGCTTTCTTGGGAGAAAAAAAGGCCTTGTTTAGTGAATGCTTTTCATTTGTCCACTTTAGTTCTTTCAATATTTATTGATCAGATGTGTAATGAAGACAGCTGGGTCATGCAGTTAGGAAGAAACATGGATGTGTTCCTGAGAGCACAGAGAATACTCTGTTCCATGAGAATCTGTATAGACTGTAACAGCAGATAATGGGGAACAAAACAGAAATTGTTGTGTGAGAGACCTGTAAATGTGCATGTGATAGATACAAAATGAGGAACAGAAGGAGCAAATCCCACATGGAACCTGATCACTTGTCTTTCTAGTCTGGGTTTGTTTCAACACAAAATATGTGAAAGTAACAAGATAAAAATTTCCTGTAGAAATCCTACAACTGAGAAGTTTTTTCTTAAGACTTCTTTCCAACCTTGATTAATTAGACATTGGCTTATAGCCCAATGCACAGGGATTTGTATTAACTCTAAAATCTTCTAATATTGCTTTTGTCTTAGCTGTATAAATACCAAATGATTTTTGAATCATGATACATTCTTGATAAAAAAAAATACAAGGACAATGAGTCTCACAGACTAACCTGTCATAGCTTGAATGCACTACTTATCATTATTTTTTATCCTATGAAATATGCATTTTTTTTTAATTATGATACAGGATTGTAAAGAAAAGAGGCCAAAGTATTGAATTTTATGAGCACCTAAGTGCTTCAGGAATACAAGTTATACAGCAGACATATCTTGCAAATATAATCCTAAAACTTAATTTTTTTCAGAATGCTTTAAAATACTCCTTCTAGTCAGTTACAACAAATTTACATGGACAGATTAATAAATCATACTTCTAACTTCTTGAGTTAAGAGGGATCCTATTCCTTACTGAAGACTCACAGCAATGTAAAATGTATTGAAATCATCAGGTTCCAAGCGATCTTGCTTCAGGCAAGCATTTATCTAAGTACTGAGATGGTTTCGGCTTGCTCCCACATCAGCATCTTGTGAGGTAACACCATTTACACCAGTGGGCACAGCACTCAAGTCACGATTCTGAAGAGGTCCTGACCTTAAGAAAGCAGTAGGATCAAATGCATTTTTAGAAGAGTTCTCCCTTGCCTTTTTAGGTACTTCTGTGGTTAACCACCAAGTCGGCATGTAAGATGCACCTCGCACACATCTCCCCTGTATTGCACAGTATTGCTGTACTCATTTCACAAACAAGAAATTGGGAATCAGTGATTTGCCTGGAGTCACTCTGTAGGTTCTTGATTAACATCTATCTCCTCATCAGCACTGTAACTTCCTTTTAAACAAGCCTCTCTCCTGTGCTTTAGTCAGAACCCCTCTGCTTCAAAACAAAATCCTGTTTCTGATGTTCTGCCTATCCCTTTCCCACTGCAATCACTAACTTGTAGCCTGCCACTACAAATCACTTGGGTTTTCTCTACTTTTACAATCTTTTCCAAATCCTCTTAAACTTCTTGCAGCTTCTGGACCTAAAATACATTGCCTCGTCACCAGACCACTGGGATTCAGATTCTCAGAGCAATTTTTCATTTGCCAGAAATGGAGAAGTCTCTGTAGTGCAGAGACAAGGCAGAACCCTTGCCTGTCCTGTTACAGTGTAAAGCTGTGACAGTGACATGGTTTGGGAGTATTTTCCTTAGTAAAACTAGGTCCTCTTTAGAAGATAGATATTACTGTAGCCATGCCCAGGCGCCTGCATACTATCAAGTAAACACTGTTGTTCAGAGAGCTGTTGTAAATAAACTAAGCTGTCATAACCAACTGGGGCAGGCACCAAGACAACAGCAAGCGTGAAGTAAAACATGTCAGACTAAACCAGTCTCATGGCATTATAATAGCAGCTCTACTTAGAGAGTCTGAACATGCCATTTCCAGCCTTTGAATGTTTTCAGTTGCAGGGCTGGATTGAAAAACAAAGGTCTAAGCTGCTTCCTCTATTAACTTACCCGCTGCAATAGCATCATCTAAATGGCCACCTGAAACTTGACAGGTGTGTGCGATGGAGATGTAGGACATTCAAATGCTTCTTTTTTATTGCAATATACTGAGGTATGCTTCTCACAATAAGGCAATATACCACAAAGTAGATTATATTGTTTAGCTGTCAGGAGGCTGTGTGGAAATAGAAAACTTATGAATGCTCTCCAGTGTCTCCTCATCCTTTGTTACACCACAGCACCAAGCAGCTACGTGGTTATATTACAGAGGGTAAAGCATCACTGTCTGCACTGGCTGGCTGTTAAGCTGAGTTTTACTCACAACAGATATTCTGTTATATGATACAACCATTGGGTTATTGTACTATTTTTCAATCCAGCCCACTGAATGAGGAAAGGCTAACAAGGTTGCTAGAAAATTATATCTACCATCTCTCCAAGGACAAATGCAGATACAGGCACCTAATTTACCTACTAATTAGCATTTCTCTTCTGGGTTATGCGAACAATACTGAGTCAGACGTAAAAAGAGCCATGGCAGCCTTTTACTTTGCAGAAGCTCTGCAATCCCAGCATCACCGTGTGGTTCAGAGAAGAAAGATAGGAAGTTATGAAGCTTCTCAGTACTCTGTGGTAATGGATCCAAGACAATTTGCTGAGTTGCCTTTGGCTACCACAGCACAGTCCATTTTCAAGAAAAAAAAGCATTTTTCACAGTTTCCTTCCACACACCAGTGGACGAGGTGCAGGCTCGTTAAAAGCGTGCTCTTACCCAGAGTTAGATGACATGAGGTAATTAGCAGGAAGTAAGGACAAACTGATTATAGGAGCCTGTCCACCTCACTTAAACATTAGGCTTCATTACATTTGAGGCACATAATGAAGCAGCCTATATACAGTGAGTTTCTAATATAACCAATGGAGAGAAGCAGATTGTTGTGTTTACTTTCAGAAGGATCTAAGGGGCACGCCCTGTCAGCCCACCTAGAACTGGTAGAAACGAGCTCATTTTGGAAGCCTGTGGCAGCACCTCATTATCTGTGCTGCACATATGGGGAATGTGAGCACTTATACAACTGCTTCATTAAACTGGTGAGAGCTAAGCATGAGTCAGATCTACAAATTAGGTGTACATCCCTCATTTTTCCAAGAAAAGTAAAAGTTGGGGTGATAGGTCTTTGTGACCCTTTTTCTGCCAGCAAGCTCCAGCACATTTGTTCCTCATGTGCTGCCCCAGTTACATTGGCACTGAAGGCAGGAACACCAGGTGTCTACACCACCTTTCCACAACATTATGAACAATCACACTCCACCATTTTTTTTTTTCTTGCAAACAGCTCCTACATTCAGCACCCCACAAAAACCAGTTCTTGCACCACCTAATCCTGTATTTACAGACCACCATGACATGGATAAGGAATTTATATTGGTAGCTGCACACTAAAGATGTGGTACTGTCCATTTTATTTCATATCCTTGATATCCTTGTCAATAGCCAAAATTTAGATGGAAATTTACCGAGTCAAATATATTCCAGGAATGGGGTAAAGACTAAAGAAGAATGAATGACTCACAGGCTGTAAATAAGAAGCAAAATATGAAACAGTACAAGAACACAGGGAGATTGTTACAAATCAGCACAAATCTGCTTTCTTCCTACTTTGGACAGAAAGACACCAAAACACCTTGTCAGAAGAAGAAGGGAAAGAAGGGAAGGTGCGGTGTGGGAAGGTGCGGTGTGGGAAGGTGCGGGAAGGTGCGGGAAGGTGCGGGAAGGTGCGGGANAAAGAAAAGAAAAGAAAAGAAAAGAAAAGAAAAGAAAAGAAAAGAAAAGAAAAGAAAAGAAAAGAAAAGAAAAGAAAAGAAAAGAAAAGAAAAGAAAAGAAAAGAAAAGAAAAGAAAAGAAAAGAAAAGAAAAGAAAAGAAAAGAAAAGAAAAGAAAAGAAAAGAAAAGAAAAGAAAAGAAAAGAAAAGAAAAGAAAAGAAAAGAAAAGAAAAGAAAAGAAAAGAAAAGAAAAGAAAAGAAAAGAAAAGAAAAGAAAAGAAAAGAAAAGAAAAGAAAAGAAAAGGAGGTGTGAAATTTCTGTGTTCTACACAGGTCTTCTGTGCAGGAGCAGACAACCAAGCCAGATCTGTCCCAAGGATCCCAGAGAGTATTTTCTGATTTTGATGGCATCTGGGTCATGTTAGGAAACAGATGTAGCTACATGGTAAAACTGAGCTATTTAAACCTTGAACTAAAGCCATGCAGATGAATTTATGTCTACACAATAAAAACAAGACTCTTAAGAGTTTATGGATCTGCAAAATCAGTTATAATAATATGCAATGCTGTTTGATCCACACTTCATTATTAAATAATTCTAAGTATCAGTAAGCTACTCAGTATCTTTCTTAGGTGCAATATCATTTAACATATTGAAGACTCAAATGCATTTGGCTGACCTAAGGTACTGGGCTCAACTCAGAGCTAACTGGAAGAAATTTAATGTCCTGTGATATACAGGATATCAGACTAGATGATCTTTTCTGGCCTGAGCTTTATAAATCTGTGAAAAGTGAGGCTTTGCCATAAGTTTCTCACACAGGGCTGTCACAGACAGGACACATTGTCCTACTGGCCTTCTTTCACTGATATATGAGGTCTGGATTTAGCCAGCTCCTGGGCTTGCTGAGTTGCAGCTGTGAACCCTCCCGGCTTTCCAGCTATCCTTTGCTTTGATTATTTTTCTTAGGATGTTGGCTCTGTATATAATTGTGCTAAATCATTTTGGCTCCATGCATCTTTTATTATAGGAAGCTTAGTCCTCTGGAACTCAGAAATATGAGGTGTAATTATTTATCCTACACTATTATTCCCATTGAGAAGCTGTGCTGCTCTATTTAACTACTTTTTTGCTTAGGTTGATATTGTAAATTTAACCCATACACATCTTTGGTAGTACATCCACATCTTTGTAGAGAGGGAAGGATTGAAAATACACACAATAAATTTTCTTTGACTGAACAGGACGGCAATGGAGAACTGTGAGTACTGAAATTTTCTGTTGTCCTCTATTAATTTTATTCAAGTGTCTTTTATTTCACAGTACAAAGCTCAGAACAATGTAGGAATTGTGGAATACATTTTAAGTGGATGCTTTGGGAATTATTTATCCCACTCAAAATTAGACATCTGTGGTCTTTATCTGAGCTAGTTGCCTTCTTTTGTAGCAGTATAGAAAACCAAGTTCACCAATTTCCCTTTTCCATTTACAAAGAATGCAGAGATGAAATGGGATAGCACCAAAAGTGTCTTTTTTGCATACTAGAAAGAGAGTCCACGATGTCTAGCTGACAAGCAGATGCAGACATTTCTAACATAAGATGAAATAAAATCCCGCCATTTGCAAATTCTTAGGAACACCTGGTTTCTTAGGACTAAGATAATGACTTTGTGAAGATGGTAGGCAGCAAGGTGATTACATTTCTACAGTAGTAATTCACATTTCTTCTGTTGTGTTTACTCCTAAAGGTTAAAGCAGTTTTAGTAGTTTATATGTCTCCCACAATGACATGCAGCAGCTTTTGCAGCAGAGCAGAAAGTTACCACCTTTCCAGCTCACTCTGTTGCCAGCTGTAGGAATTCAGAGGCTGAGCTACACCAAAGCTGCATTGAGTGCCACCACCCGTGGCTACAGTGATGCCTTAAATGGCTACCTAGAAACAGACACTAGACAGGAATAAAGGAATAAGGAGGTATTTATTTGAAAGGCCTTCAGATGTACCCTTTCAGGCTCCAGAGGGTCCTGCCCCAGTGGATCCCAAAATGGACAACAGGTCACGAGTTCTTCACACTTTTAGATCAGCATCAATTCCCCAACCAGAACCCAGCCAAGGATGGAATTTGCCCAAGCTTGCCCCCCGCTCCCCAAGATGAAGGTTTACAGTTCTTGGGCCCAGGAGGGTCTGGGTGTCCTTGGAGAGCGAGCTGGAGAGGCTTTGTTATGTCAGTGTGAGCATGAGAGAACAGCACTTAACGAGCTCCAGGGAACTTCAGAGTTACACTGGGCAGTACAGGATTTGAAAAATATAAAAGTTAAAACCTAAGGCATCAACAGCACTGCCCCAAGCCCTGTAACAGATACTGTCATCGTGAGCATCAGGACATGGGCTCTGCACTGAGTTTGTGAGGACTCAGGCTGGCTCTGTGTCAGCTTCTGACCTGTCTGCAGCTTTCTTTGCCCTGGCACAGCTGTGACTGCAATGCCTCTAATTGATCAGGTGTCTATGGCTGATTTGTTCCACTTATGTTTATCTCTGCATTGGACAGCCATATGTATGTCGATAACATAAATATGTTATAAATAGAACATAAATAAACAATTATTCTGTGCAGAATGGGATTTTTATGACTATTACAATGATGGTATCAAGAGTCTTAGTAGAGTCTTAATATAATATTGGAGGCCTTGAGAGGTGGAAACACAGAGCAGGGCACATAAGAGTGCAGGCACAGGATGGTAAGAGACAGCTCACAGGCTGGCACTGAGGACCCCATGGCAGTAAAAACTCACCTACAGTCCCTGATCCACCTCCCTGGGAACTGGACAAAGCTGCTTTTAGGTGTAGAGAAGATAGCAAAGAAATAATTTCTAACATATACAGAAGATAGCATATCTAGAAATTTGGATGCAATTTGGAGCTGCAGAAAAATGAGAAGAGTGTAAGATGCAAAGGCCTGTTATAAATCTTGTAAAAATATAATTTCACCTGTCAACTGCTTATACTCTGAGTCGATGGATACACAGGTTACATTCAGTATGGCACCTTAACGAACACTAAATTGACTTTAGAAATAGACCATGTTCCATTTCCTTACATGCTCCTCTAGAATATACACTGTTACTTGTTCCAGAGCAGTATCACTGATCATGATTTACACCTCAGCCTCACCACCCAAATATGTAAAAGTCCAATTTTTTATCATCGACTTATATATCAATGTCTTCTCAATGTCCCCTTCTCAAGGATGATACTGTATTGAGTAGAGAATAGATCTGCTCCTTCATCCTTCATTCCACTGCTTTCATGATTTTTAAATAGTGCCAGGCAAACAATGCTGCTGCTTAATGTATTTTGCAATTTAGATTGATTATTGAAAGATACAGTGTTCAGGCAAAGAGTCTATGAATTATTCTGTGATGGAATATCTTATTATTCAGAAGGTCCCAAAAAGCAGCAGTGAAAGTGTATGAACAAATCCATACTGTATTAGCTGCATATAATGAACATTTTCCTAATTGGAAGATTTGCTGGATTGGAGAAGGATCTGCCATGGGAAGTTTTGAAGTCTGACCTTAGGCGACAGTAAAAGCACAAGATAAAACAGCAAGCAACAATCCTACTCCCTGTAGGATAGACAGACACACTGACTCACATGAGCTTATTCATTGTATGGTGTGCATTTTTATGATACATGTTGCACTAATAAAACTAAGTGAAAAGTCAAAGATACACTAGAAGAGTCCTCTGAAATGCTAAGTGATTGTGTTTCTGCAGACAGAGTTCTCAGAAGAAAATGCACTTCTTGTAGTTCAGACATGGATATTCTGCTCTTTACAGAACTCACGTGGACAGACGGCACACAGAGAGAAACAGGGGATTCCCCAAGGAAAATGAACACTAATGAAGTTCAGGTTTCTAGTGATTTTCAGAGAAGAATATGCTCTTTATTACCACACCAATGAGAGGGCACATTCAGAATGGCTGTACAATTGCTAGGTACTGAATTAGCATTAAATTAAATTACGGTGAAATTGAGTTTGTCCCTAGAGCACAGGAAAGTGGAGCACAAGACTCTTGTCCCTTGCCTTCTCCCCAGACAGAACTGGTGGGAATAGGTGAGCAATGGGATGTCCACACCAGACCTGGGAACTGAGCCATAGTGCCTCTGCTCCTCCTTTCCCTTTCAAAGGCTGGGCAGCCGTCCTTCCCCTGGGGCACAGGGCTTTCTGCTCATGAGAATTCTCCCAGTGGACAGGCTCTCCAGGTTCTGTCTTTGAACCAACAAAAAGCATCTAGAAGGGTGGGATATCCTCTTTCTCTCTTCAATTTCCTTCACAAAGCCTGAAATTGGCTGAAAAATGTCTTAAGAGAAGTCCAGTTTTGTGGAGTAGCGCTGTTGACAGAAGGGTGGAATAGAAGAGAAGAAAACCCGAGGACCTTCAGCTCTGAAGAAGGCGATGAGAAAGAGGTGCAGCAGGTATCCAAACACAAAGCAACTTCTTTTTCATCTGTTTCATGCTGCAAATGTCTATCACTTGCTGTAATTTTCATTGTGATGAATTTTCTAGGTCAAGAAGCTGTAGTCAATTCTCTAAATGTCTGTTAGTGTGCACAAACTGAGAGGTGATGGAGAAGTGTCACTACTTCAACCCCAGACACTGGGAATCTACAACAGGTCACAGTGTGAACCTGAACAACTCCAGATCCTCTCTGGGCTAAATGCACATTGTCAGGTATGTGTAACAAACTATGAAATCATGACTACTCTTGCTTTTAAGGTCAAGGGAAAAAAATAATGCTTATTGTCTGCTACTAAGGGGGAACGTGGAATTAGAAGATCTTTAAGGTCCCTTCCAACCCTAACCATTCTACTAACCAGAGCTGCCAAAGCACAACAAACATGGTCACAAATGTCTTACCACAGGAGATCGGGGCACGGAGTGTGTGCTTATCCATGTTCATAGAGTGACACAAAAGAAGAAGAAAAATCCAGCTGTCAGTCTAGGCCCATGCTTAATCCTGAAGATCATTCCTATTCCAAATATTATACAAATGTTGTAGGATTAATAAGGCCTAAGAAATGACATTATGCACTGCCTCTGATTCTGTCAAACCTGGGGCAGCGCTGCAGTGAGAATTGGTAGGAGAAGCAGAACATATGGTGGCACAGGAACACACAAATGCAGAAAGATCAGGAGATCACTAAGCAGGTGATTGAGTCGCTGAAACGATGCCCCTGCCAGCAGGACCAGCAGGAGCTGGGAAAGCAGCAGACACCGACCAGCAACACTTCGCAACACTTTCTCACCCCGGCTGCTCTGCAAAGTGCCGGCAGCAGTTCATGTACTTCTCCCTGGTCTCTCTTGCAGCTCCCTTTTCCCCTTGTTGACATTGCCTGTGAACCATTTCCACGCCTGAAGCAGCTCTACAAGGTCTCACAACAGCTTGCAGGAAGTGATACAACTGCAAGGACTTTGTTGTTGTTAAAATACCGAAGACGTCAAGAACAAAAAAAACCCACGGAGACAACTGGAGAGTTAAAGGTTATCTGAGCCCTGGGGTGGGGGCAGAGAGGAGGGCATGGCAGGGGAGCAGTTTGCACAGCAGCATGCAGGCTGGTGGCACTTAGAAAAAGTGGCATTTTCTGCCGGAGAAAGGCACTGCTGCCCTTATCACCTTCCATTAATGGCTGTGCAGCACCTCAGGGTGCCCCAGCCAGTGATTACATCTCCCTCCCGTCGTGCAGAGAAATGTCCAGCCACTTTCCTTGGGGAGCACTCACAGCAAAATGGATTGAAAGGTTTTCAGGATTGTTTTGGTAAGACTTGAAAGTCAGTGCAGAGGCAAAAGAGTCAGGAAATTTAGACAAACACACAAACTCTTAATGTTTCCGTTCCTCTTTGAGTCTCTCTCCCTCCTAGTTCCTGCCAGGAGAACTGCAAATCTCCATCCCATCCTGCCCACATCCACTGGCCCAGGCGCAGCCAGGCTCCAGCTGTACCACCTTCTCTGCTAAACTCAGTTCTTGTCCGAAAGGAACTACTCTGCTGTGCAAAGCCAGCTGCTCTTCAGCAGCCCACTTCTGTCTGTCTCCCTGCTAAGGGCAGGTGCTGGGGGCACTTGCGGACCCTTCGCTGCTCCTCTCAGCCCACACCACTGCTCTGGGGGTTAGGTGGTTATTGACCATCACGCAGGCAGTCTAGACCAGGCTGCAGTAAACCAGGTGTGACTTCTGGTTCCTTGGTGTTTAGCTGAGCAGATGTTTCCATGCTTGCAGTATGTGCTTTGTGTGTGAGTGCGTTCTTAATTTTCCTTACAGTTCTACTCACTGAAGCAGTAAATCGGTGCTGATCAGTGAGATGCTGAACTGCTTATTTCCTTCTATATGAATACCTAACAGGAAACAGTTTTGAGCCTCTCCTATGTTAAACTCTGCCTCATAACGGAACTCAGGTGTTTATTTTTCTACAGTAATTTTTAAACTTTCTTTTCCTCTAAACAGAGGCAGTGGGTCTTCATAAAAGGTGTGAAAAACATCCAAGAGCACTTTTGGTAGCAGAGCAGAAGCTACCTGCTCAGTCAGACTGAAGGAGCTTTCCCACACTGTTTATACATCACTTCAGCAGGGAAAAGGATACTGTTCCCTTCTGCTAAAGTGATTTTCATTCTGTCTAAAGCAGGATTACAAACCCACTGCAGGTCCCTGAGCCCTGGCAAAGACATGCCATTTGGTGCATTCCTGACAGACAAGCCTTTTAGAAACACACCTCACTTTTCACAGGTAGCAGCCACTCATATTAGCTCCTTTTTAAAGAAACAAAATAAAAACAGAATGGTAACACAAGCATGAAAACAAATGTTCCATTATCACGGCTGTGTATTAGATGCACTGACAAGTGCAGAGCTCAGGAAATTAGCAACAAAGGTGCAAATTGTGAAGGCAATTACTGCAGGCAGAATGCAGTGTTAGATCTTATGACATCATGAAGGGCTGAAACAAGCTTAACCCCATCCAAAGGACAGCATGAACAGGAAAAGGCAGCAGTAAAAAAAGTCGCTGTCATTTCAACAAGCTCAAAACACCTGCCAGCTCCTTCCAGAACAGCGAGCTGACATATTGAGAGCTCCGGCTACGAGCGTGTTCTAAGGAGAGTGATCCACTTTCCTCACATATGAACGACTGACTTCGCAGGCTGTGAGATTTTCATACCATCACACTGCATCACCGAGGTTTGATTTATTCAGCAGCAACTGCAACACCAAAATGTGTTTCATCTCTCTCCCGATAACACCCGAATGCGGAATGGGTGAACATATCATCATCTACTCACTGATAGAAAAACACTGGGATTTATGGAAGTAAAAAGCCAGGGCTTTGGGAAGGGTTATCTATGTAAGTGCCAAATCAGCATTTAGACCTTCGTCTCTCTTTTGCTGGTGTGAAAAAAATAAACATGCATGCTATGCCATCATTCTTTCACCAGGGAAATAAAAATACTGTTATTAAAGTGTATATTATTAAAAAGGACTACACTTTGGAGATCATTTTACTCATGGACCACTGAAATAATTTTACAGGAAGGGTGAGGAAGGCTGGCAATGTCCTCCTCTTATGTGTGGGTAAATCATGAGACAGACAGGTTAAGCAACTCACCCCCAAATGGCAATGATTAGTAAATTTGTCTTCAGTTTCTATGCTTAGAACACTCACATTCCTTTCCATGTGTCACCTCAAATGAGGTGACAAAATCAGTGATCTAGACTGTGACCACATAAATATTGCAAGGTAACAACTTCAGCTCCATTTTATTCCAAAAACTTGTCTTCAAACTGTCTTTTTAGCCTATGCCATCATCAATGAAGGGGGGAAAAAGTTCCAAGATACAGCATTTGGGAGTAATGCTTGTGATCTGGACACCTCCAGCAGGAACACTAGATTGGCAGGTTTGTTAGTTTAAAAGCTGCTAAACAGGAACAACTGTGAAGAGGCATCCTGAACGTGTAACAATGCATTGTCTCGCTCTGAATCACACTTGTAACCCCATAAAATATTTCTTTTCTCAAAAATAGGCATTGAATAACTTTTTTTGAGGACATAATAAGTATTTCTGCTTTATAATAGAGGAAGTACAAAATACACAAAAGATTCTTTCTACTTCATTAGGATTTTTATAAAATAGTTTTTGTTTTTAAAGGTTAAAATAAAATGAGCAACCTGCAATATTGTGGCATCATTGCAGCTAAGTTCTTGGTAAACAAAGTATACACTGAGATGATATCTGCTTCTTCAGATTAAATATATCTCGTCCTCAGATTTATACTGGCACTTTATGGGTTCTGCAAATGACTGTCTCAGCACTGCAAAGTAATTCCACCCTGTCATATTTGTCTTTGGAAATTGTAACAAATTATGGTGATTTATAACATCAAACTCAACTCTTCCATTTTTTCCCCAGATGGGAACGTCGCTGATGGCGAGATGCTGGGCCATCCATTTAGGCTGTGTGGAGGGTGACAGTGAAACATGTTTCATCTCTCTCGCCTGACACTCTCTTTCCCTTTGAGGGGAGGCTGTCAGCATAACTCAAACTGTCAAGGCACCTTTGCAAGGGGCCTGGAACAAATCTAAAGCTCTGCTACCTGCATGCCTACTAATGAGGTGTGACTCCCCAGCCCTGCGTGCCTGGCCTCGGTGGAGCTCAGTGCCTCTGACCCCTTCTCAGTCAATAGAAGTCGAACCATCATTTGTCTGGGAGTGAGGACAGGCAAGGATCAGAGCAGGAAACTTCGGGGGAGCTATGTGTGTACTCCTGCTTTGCTGTGCTTTGTCCAGGAAAAATACATCTTGTGGCAGCATTGTGAGAGCCGAAAGCAAGCCCACCTGGGGGTTAAACCAACCTTGAAATACTCTCTTAACCACTTGCCTACGGCAAGTATGTTCTCTTTGGCAAGTCGAGCACTGAGATTTTTTTCAGTAAAGTATTTCCTCCCATAGAAAAAGATGAATAAGAGATTATGTACTTTAACTGAAAATTTTCTTAGTAGTTTTTTAAATCAGAGTAATCTCAAAATAAATATATTAGACCTATTATATAGATAAATATATATATATTATTCTAACATTAGAAAGGGAGAGTAAGACCTGGTTCAAGCAGTGTGAAATAGGCCTAGCTTTATTTTTGCAAATTAGTCCATGGAAGTTTTCCACTGGGAGCAGGAAGATGCTGCTTACCTTTTGCAAGGTCCAGACCTCTACCTTAAGAAATGCTGTTATATTTTGAAAATCTGCATTTTGGTCAAAGAAAGCAAAACCCAGGAATTCTTGCCTGCAGGGCCCTATGGAATGGCAGAGGCAATATATGACAAAAATAGGCTAAACTAGAGCTGGCTCTCAGCCCACCTTGGGAAGATTAATTGCTCTTAGGTTAGGAGCTCAGCAAAAACTGGTATTTATTTGCCACCAGTGATGGTGTTACCGATCCCAGCTTATGGCAGAGATTACTCACCGGGCTGTACAGTGGGAGAAGTCAGGGGGAAAGGGGAGGTTTTAACACCCTCCATCAGAAATATTTCCTGAGCTGCCTCTGCTTCAATAAAATAGATTTCACATGATGTGAATGGAAAAATGGAAAGCTGAGGGAGTGAAACATCCAAAATCTACCAGCCAAATTGGATGTAAATGTGTCATGTGTTTTATCACAGGAGTAGCAGAGCTTCAGTCAATCCAGCTGTAGAGGAGAGCCCTCGTGTTTCCTGCGGTGGCTGGGAGGGTGTCTTCAGTGACTGCCAGCACCACACACAAGCATCGGGGAAATAAATTGATCAAGGATATCCTAGATGCTTGTAACCTCCAAGATTAAGTAAGCAAGTAAATAAATACATAGAATGACTGTCAAATGCAATCAGTCTTGAGATTATTCTTGAAAAGGTGTTTTTATTTCTCACCTCACCATGGCTGCAGAGAATTATCCTCTGACAATTTCTGCTTATGTTTACAGTAGCTTAATAAAATGTGTGCAGGCAAATCTGCATGTGTGTATTTATTTTTAACATGCTAAGTCTAGCATGCCACACATAATGTGGCAACAAAGAAAATCATTTCACCAAAATTATATAATGTAAAACAAATAATTGGAATACCTACATTAGACACAATTTGCATGCAACATCGCATTATACAATTGCTGACATGCTGCAGAGAGGTATTAGGTTTAAAGTAACTATGTTTAGAAAGCAATTTGCAGAATTTCTGCTCTTTTTGCTGGTTTGAAAAGCAGTGATAATATGTTTTTTGCAGTTGACAAGCGAACAAAAACCAATAATTGAATGGTACCATTTTACCCACAAGGCAAGCTGATAATTACGGGTTTAACAGACAGTTTGGATTTAATCTGAGCAGTGGCAGCTACTCCTTTTGGTTTTTCTTGTTGTTTAGGGACCAAATACAACCGTGTGTTTTGTTGCCGTGTTCCTTCCCTTGCCCCACCCACCCCCATTTGTTAAGAACAATGGGAAAAACAAGTTATTTTTTATCCTGGCTCATGGTTGACACTGCCCCCCGAGAGTGCAAACAGAGAGAATGGTTATGCACTACAGGGCAATGTCTGAAGAATGGGTGTGTGACAAAAAAAACATAAGGAAAAAAGGGAGAAAACTTGGGCAGGGCACTGGCAGCCATGCCAGTGTAGGGCACAGGAAGGGGTGAAGTTCCCCCAAACGGGGGTCAGGGCACGGCTTAGTGATGGGAGGTGATCCAAGTCAAACCCTTCAGGTGTCACCCATCACCACAGTGGATTCCCAGCCCACCTCAAGTTGCATGAAATGTGAAACCTGGGCCAAAAATGAGGATGCTTTTTTCAGGTCAAAAGGTGCAAGATGATGCCCCAACTATTTCATATTCTCCTTTCCAAAGAGGAATAGCTGTTTTCTCAGTCCAATGAGCCTTTTCACAACAGCAGGTTTTACTTATGCTGATCCATGGCTGAATTTTAAGGAGTTACATTACTGATCTCAACAGTAAAATAAAACTATTGCTGAAAAATACAGTCTATTAAACACTAATGAGTATATAAACCTATTTTATAAAACCACAGAGACTTCCTGGAGGGCTAGTGAGACTATACTAAGAGTGAAAACTATCCAGGCCATTCCCTTTCAAGCAATTTTTGATTGGTTTTATATCATGTCCAGAAGCAGAATTCTGGTTTTGCTTTTGGCTTTTCGTAGTTTATTGTGCCTGAAAGTGACATCAATTAAAGCATCCTCAGAAATCTTACGTTTAATTGGAGACCAATTAAGAACTTTAGCAATTTACAGATGATAGTACTCATTATTAAACATGTTTATTCCCCAAAGAATTTACATTGAATAAAAGTGTTCTCATGACTTTTACGCTGGTTTACACTTGGAGACTAAAAAACTTCATAGCTCATTGCTCACCTTACAGATGGTTTCTTTTCTTTTAAAAGATTTTTCAACTAGGCAGAATAGGTGAAGTTTTCAATATCAATTATTTTACTTGAAATAAAATTAGAAACAAACCAGATTTTTCATTTGAAGACTATATTAATACCTAATGCGTAAGTCATTATTACTATTACTGTAGTGAGTACCAAGTGAATTAATGATGGCTGGCTGCTTATTTTAAAATTATTCACATTTTTTATGTTTATTCTCAGCTCAGCCATTATGACCTTTTTATAGGACATGTGCTTAAAGAGTAGTTGAATTCAATCTGTAATAGTAGCATAAGAAAAAGTCATTGGGAAAAACAGTTCACATGGGAACAATTAGCTTGCAATATTCCCTACTATTTCACCCCTTGCTTTAAATGTGTATGTCAGAGTGGACATTTTCCATTCCTCTGTTAATTGACAGAAATAGTGGCTCACGTACTCTCAGAGTCTGCCTGCTCAGACTCCAGAGCACTCCTTTCTCTGGAGATGAAAGAAAAGAAAATCAAATGTGATTCTTCCAAATAAGAATGCAGTGTATTACCACTCAGTTATTAGGGAAGGAAAGTACTCCTCTGAATGCCCAACATCAAGGTCTAATTCCTAGACCTACCACGGTAATGAAAGTAATGAAAGACCTACCTGAGTAATGAAAGTCACTGACAAAGTCACTTAATCTCCCCATGCCTCAGTATCCAAAGTCACACAAATGAGTCTCAAGGCTAGAGGAAACTCAAGTTAAACTACGCCTCATGCTAAAAATAATAATAAATTTGACATCAAACCTGCAGCCTGATTTTCTGAGACTGTGGTAGGAGTTCTGGGTGAGTGGTACATGCTGAAATACAAGCCGTTTGCTTTAGGTTGAAAAAACATATTGAGGAGACAGACTCTGGAAACAGCTACATGAAGGTTTTGTGCTGAGTCTCCAGTAGTGCCCCTTTCCAACCAGCCTACAGGGTATCTTCTCTGGGCTATGTGCAGCCTTGATTTGCATCCCACATCTTGGAGTTCACATGGCCACTTTCACATCCACCATGAATCCCCCTATGTCCAATTTTATGACATCCATCACTGTGGAAAAGAAGGCTCTTGACTGAGACTCGGTTTTGGACCACTGTGATCTCTGATGAACCACATCCAACACTGGTTTCTGTGTGTCAGCAACCCAGAACTGATCACGGAGCTTTTGCAGCCCTTGCAACTGCTGTCAACAACTCCAGAAATAACAAACTACACGTGAGAGTTACTTAAAAACCCCAAAACTAACCATGCATTTTTTTATGGGGAACTGGTGCACAGCTTCTTTTATATTCAATTTGTGATGGCAAGAGGTTTAGTAACATATTGCCTACAGTCACAACCCAGAATAGACTTGCCATTTTCTCACAAGTCCTTTTCGGGAAAAAATCACCACGTGGGATATTATGTATGGAAGCAAAAGTATCTATAATGTATTATGTATGTAATTTTTTGTGTATAAGGATATGTATAAAATATTCACTTCACACTTCTGTTGCTTGAGGGCTGGCAATATGAGAGATGCATTTCAAGGAAAAAAAAGAGAGTAGAAATAGGGCAATGCTGTAGTATTTTGTCAGTTGTTCATATTAATTTTTTTGGTCTTAAGCAGCACACTGGACCCCCTGGGGACTACCAAGCCCTGACTTTTCTCAGCAGTTTGAATCTCTTTTTTCGGCAAGTTAATACACAGCCAGATTGTCTGACAGCACCCACAGCAACAAGTAGTTAATGCTTCTCCTGCAGTCCTAATTCACCCCATTGTGTTTGGGATTGCAGGGATGGAAATGATCACACAGTGAAGTGCTGCAAAATGCAATCTCTCTAGACACAATGGGGTTGAGTTAAAGGACAGGAGGCACTTAACTCTGAAACCCCTTGCTTTCATCCAAACACTCTTACTTTAACAGCATGTTTTTGTGGTTTAGTTTCTTTCGGTTTTATTTTACAACATAGAAAAAGTTTGATGCTCATTTGATGCACAAAAACATTGCTACATGTCTTCATTTCCAGGCTGAGATGGGTTTCTGTATGAAAAAACTATATACCAAAAAAGCAAATGAGAAAAAGGAAGCAGGATTTAGTAACCTTCCCCTTTGCACATCACTTTGGGCCCATAGAAGTGTGGTCAGACAATGGGAATGAGGTGGTTCTAGATTAAAGTCCTGGCAGAACACATTAATGAAAGCTGATTTACATGTTAATAACTTGCAGTAATGATTTTCCTTTCCTAACTGTGTTAATTTCCCTCCTTATCCCTCAGCAGTTTTTTAGATGCCATGAAGATTGGTGTTATCAGCCCTCCCAGGATGGGCAGATAACAGGTTTTTCTCTCTGTGGCTGTCAGATTACATTGAAACTGGCTTTTCTGTTAACTACACAGACATGTTTATATGAAGTCAGGTCCCATACTGAATACTCTCTCAAAACAGGAGAAATCATTCTTTCCTTCTGTATCTATCCCTTAAGGTGTGGGCAGATGGCCTCAGGATGGATAACTGTGAATGAATTGTAGAGCATATGGAAATATGCTCTGCATGTTGACACAGAAATAGGCAACACTCATGTTAAAACAGCAACGCCCCACAGAAAATTATTTTCTTATGCATATTTTCTGTGTCACGTAGCCCAAGCTACGTCCAGCCCCTAAACAGAAACACACAGGAGTCGGCACCTATACATCCTTGGGGATGTAGAGAAAAATGTTCCAGCTTGGTTCAAGCATTTTTTGCACCCAAGGACAGATTTCATTTTCTGCAGAAAGGATTTTCCATACAGGAAACCCCACCTGAAATTCCCAGCCTCCCAGGGGTTCCCCAAGGTAGGCACCTTTACAGTATCTTAACCTACAGTAACCCTTTAAGGACATAATGTAGCCTTATGTTATGGTGCATGGCTTGAAGGAATGCCTGTTCTAATTATTAATTACATAATAAATGTCAATTCAGTAATATAACACAAGCACTGATTTATGTTATAAATTGGCATCTGCATTTCATAAATAGTTTCATTTTAATGGCTTATAATTGCTACATATCTGCAAGTCATACTGTGCAAAAAATGCTGGACTGGATTCAAAATATGTTGGCATGCATGCAATTACTGAAAATGGGGAGAAAACCCAGAGCAAATATTTAATTTAGTATTTGCAGCACTGTAGTGTTATCAGCCTGCACAAATGCTATAATTGTCATCTGTAAAAAGACCAAACCAAAGTGTTCTGGAAATAGAAAACACATGTCTCACATGTCATGGCCTAATCCATCAGTCACTGCATTCACATGCAATCTTTGCCCAGCTGAAGTCAATGATGTTAGTTATCAAACTGGGCTGACAGAGCTGAACGGAAGTGGTAAAAAATGGAAACTTTTTAATGAGAGTTTTTTAGTCCCTGGGCCTGATCCTGTCAGTATTTTCTACTGGACATGCTGCTGACTCCTGTGAGTAGCAGAGTTTGCTCTCGTTATGCCCTTTTGTAAGTGCTGGCAACACAACTCTGCGCTTACCAAAACCCACACGTGAACGCCCAGAGGACAGCAGCCTTAGTAGCCCTGCCTGTCACACACCTGCAGCCCAGCCTCCTGCAGGGATCCCTCATCGCTCAGAAACATCCCAAGCCCAGCAGCATCTCCCTTCCTGAGAGACATGCCAAGGACACGTCCACCTGGAGGAATGCCTGGCACGTTTCTTTCGTAGCTGGTGTGCCGAGGGGATGCTCGTGGGGAAGCAGCACTGCGCTGCCCCACCCAAAGCTCTCCCTGATACACAGCAGTGTTGCCTTGCTCAAAGGATTCTGTTTGAAAGTCTTGCTGTTCAGGTAATTTATTATAATTGTTAAACAGAAACACTTTGATGTCAAAGCAGAAATCACTTGATGCTTACAGTTTCTTTTAGCAACTTTTCAAAGGGTGAGAGTCCTAGGGATAAGCCCAGCTGAAGCCCTTCCCATGGATGCTCTCCCATGCTCACCTCTCCCTGATGCATGGCTCACTACCTCATGCTGCTGTTCCCATGGCAGAGTCTGCTCTAATCACATCTCTGAGTTAAATAAAACCTCTCTCCTTTCCTTGGAGGCGTGTTTCTAACCTGGACTATGTTAATGATTCAGATTACAGGACAGCCACTCTGCCAGATGACTGGCATGGCCAAACCAGGGTGAAGGCTGTGGTGGGAGCAGAAAGGAGCAGGCAGGGTTGGCCATGTGTCGTCGTCTCAGAGAGATGCTATCATGGTTTCCTTAAAGTTTTCACAGCCGGGTGAAGCAATGGGAATAACCTCAGCAATGTTTATCTCATTGGGCTTTTAAAATCTCATCCCTTCTGTCTTCTAATCTTGTGGAGTAGGAAAATTCCTCCACGTTACATGCCAAGGAGAAGAAGCCCTGAGAATATGCAACCCCACTGATCTTGGTGTTTGATCCCTGCAGGATCCTTTCGCCCTGGTGGATACGGTAGCTCCTCCCCACTGGGTTCATGTGGACTTCTCTTCCAGCTGTTTTGGGGGCCAAGTTGCCTCCCCACACTAACCTGTTTGGACAACAAACACACTGATGAAAAAAGATTAAAATATCAGTCCACTTAGGAAGCAAAACTATGGAAGTTTTCCATAGAAGAGGGGTATCACTTGTGAGATGTATTTTAAGAGCATGCACAGGAGTATTTTTTGAAAGCCATATGCTACTTATTCACATGCGTATGACAGAACTCATATATGAGGAGTGATATAGAACACAAACGTAGGTGTTGCACATTTCATATGTGCATATGTTCATAGCCTATTCCCAAATTCAGTTTCTGAAATGCTTCATTACACGTACATCATTTTCAGGTTCAGTATTTGGTTACCTTTGGCCTTAGAAATGTGCATTGAATTTATGTTTAACTAGTTCAAAAAGATATGACTACAACTTTCTTATTGGCAGAATTACAGTAGTTGCTTTTATAAGAAAATTATGTCAAAGCAGGACTAAATCTTCAAGATCATTTAATTTATCTTTGTATGAGTTGGGGCACCACCAGACTGCAACACCATAAAATAGCACAAGCTCACCTCCTTTCATCTCTGTTGCACTTAATTTGCTTTCCCTGGTGTTCGCAACTCATGAATTCCAGGAAACTGCAGTTCACCTGCAAGTTGATAGCATTTACTTTTCATAATTGGCAAAAAAATTGACCCTCATCCTACCAGGACTAAAGCAGAGTGTGAATCATTTATCCAACATAACTGAGACTGAAACTCCAAATCCATTTACAGCGATCTCAGGGAATGTAAGGGGGAGGCTACTGAAGCAGGAGAGCAATGGCAGCCCGTGCTGAGCAGCCAGAGCAGAGGTGTCCTGCACCGCAGGGCAGATCCTCACCCTCAGCCAGGGCAGCGACTCCCCCACTCCACTGCTGTTCCTCTCAGGAAAAAGCCTTCCAAGGTGTCCTGGGCTGCAATGTAAGACGTGCCATGTAGGCTGTGTATCACCATTTTCAGTTTCTCTCTGTTGAAACCAGGGTGTGGGGCAGTGTTCCCTGCCTCCTCCCTCAAAACTATCTTCTGTTAATGGCCCATCAGTGCCTTGCCCATGATCCACAGATAACTCACCCCTGGACTATCTCCTCTTAATGGGCCCATCAGAGCCTTGCCCATGGCTCACAGATAACTCACCCCTGGACTATCTCCTGTTAATGGCCCATCAGTGCCTTGCCCATGACTCACAGGTAACTCACCCCTGGACTATCTCCTGTTAATGGCCCATCAGTGCCTTGCCCATGACTCACAGATAACTAACCCCTGGACTATCTCCTGTTAATGGCCCATCAGGCCTCATCCCATGACTCACCATTGTGAGATGCTCCACCCACAGGGAGGAACCAAGCATTCCATCCTGGATATAAACTGCGGTTTTGAAGGCCACAGGTAGCTTTTCCCACTGGATTTTCCAGAGGATGAGAGCTACATAACTACCACTGGACCTTCTGAGGAAGACCAGACCCTTTTACAGGATCACTGCTTTAACAGAACCGCATCCATCACTTCAGGAGGACTGCAGCCACCATCTTACCGGACTGCCACGGCTGCCCTGACTATCAGGGTGTCAGGTCGTATCTGACTCTGTCAGTTTAAACCAGTGTTTTTCCTGCCTTTATTTCTGATACTCTTAATAAATTGTTATTCTGACTTTGTGTCTCCCACTGGTTTGTTTTTCAAACCAGAACACAAGGGCTTGCACTGGAAAACTTACTAATAGGAAGAACAAGTGCTTGAGCTAACTGTCTTTTGGTTGTTCAGGATGTAACCCAGAAAGCAGCAGACAATCAGACAAGATAAGTGGGCAACTGCCATGAGAGGACACATTTTTTCTTAATTACCACTTCCTCAGGTGTAGCTATTTTTGACCCCATTTATACTGTAATTATTGTAACCATTTAGTTAGAGATTTCAGCTTTTAAATTTTCATCCCTCAGAAAAGCTTAATGAGCTACAGAAGGACATAAACTTTGTGCTTTTCCACTGGTGAAGCAAAGCAGAAGGTAGACAAATCAGTGGTTTGAGCATCTCTGGAATTATACTTCTTCATAGCACATGAAGACAGACCTCTGTCTTCCAGACATAGTTTCTCTAGCATTAAAATGTGAAGAAAACTTTAATCCTCCATGGAAGTTTATCATGGTGCTTTGCAGGATCTTGCTGTACCTCTGGTCAAAGGCCCAGTATTCTCAACGACATTTAGCATGTATTTGAATGCTACATTAGATGGAAAGACAAGAGAAATTACGCTTACAATTGTAAGTAGAAAATAAAACCACAAAGGACAGTGGTTTAAAATAAAAAATGTACTTTTCAGATGAAATATTGTTAACCCTTAATTGATAATAAATTATATAATGACATCCTCTGTTCCCTACACAGAAAACACAAGTAGCTTTTGTGTGGTGAAAAACAATGCAAAGTAAGTTTAAAGGCAGTTACTGAATGCGAAATACATTAAATATGTGATGCACCACCTTAAACTGAAAATAAAAAAAAATTTTGGAACAACTTGTCAGAGAAGAAAAATAAGGAGCAGTCCTTCATGCCAATGCAGATGTGAGTTAGAAAGAGAATAGCTTATAGGAACACTTCATCACAAAAGAAATGAGAACAAAATAGAACAAATCTTTAAACAATTTTTAACTTTCCTCCTTTTTTCTAAGCAAGAATTATACCCAACTACAATCTCAGTATGAGCATTACTCAACTGTATTTATAATGTTAAGGTACACTTCATAAATCAGTTAAACCAGTATTACTTGCACATGGAATGGCTCTGGATAGCAAAGGGACTCCATCATGAATCTGTTACTGAGATGTTCATTTAATTCAAATAGGAAAGGCAAAAGGAAAAGCGTGGCTGGCAGATTTATTGATTACATTTCACCAATGACCAGCAAAAAGCAAGCACTCTGAAAATCCCCAAAGGTGATCATTAGTACTGAGTAACTGTCACTAAACATTAGCACTATCAGCAGACTGGAACTAAAAGAAAGTGTGATGCTTTAAATGCGAGGCCCAAGAGGAATTGCCTGTGGTCCCAAGAAAAAATGGGACATCTTACATCATGGCACTTGTGTTTGAGACAAATGAAATGCTTTATATATATATAAAATACATGTAATACATATATAAATTCACGTGTATATAGAGAGACATAAAATTGGTCTAGCATAGTCAGGCAAATTGGGCAGGTCTCCCTACTATAAAACATAAAATTAATGTGTCAAGCTAATTTCGCGGTCCACTTGCCTGGAGCTGATTAGGACCAAATTAAACTTGGTCCTAATCAGCCTGAGTGCTTTGCAGGTAATACAGAAATCCATGGGATATGCTTATAACTGTAAAAGCACGTGCACATTATCTGTAAAAGCAGTGTAAGAACAGGTTTAGCCGAAAAATGTGTGGTTTCACACTTTCTAATGCATTGTTAGCTCAACTATTTTTGGTGGATTTTTATTTGAAAGTCTCGTGTTTCCACTGCACAGTAGAATCAGCCATCAAATACACGCTTTTTTATTTTTCATACTTGAATTTGATCTTATGATCCTTGACTCGGCCGAAGGAGCACTTTATGTATCTGAGGCAATGAATTTAGATTTTACAGAAAGAGAAAGTATATGAAGGGTTTTGCCACTTCCCATTAGCTATCTCCCCCCTTTTTTTAATCACATCCCTTGATTCCCATTTGTGTGCTTTTGTTCCATGAGAAACAGCAGTAACAATACCTTTTGTACTGCTGGCAGACAACTGCTTTTGATATAGATACACCACCGCCTTTTGTGCACTTGAAGCATTGCCTCCTCCAGGAAAATGAGCCTATTTGAATGCCACCCTCTTGGTCAGTCTGCAGCCCTTGCTCGGAACACAATATCCCAACAGAGAAAGTTATTTCCTGCAGTGACCCAGCACCAGCCCCTTTCATCATGGGGCCACAACAACAAAAGCATGATGCTGTGAAAGGTCCTTCCTCCCTCAGTGGTACCTGGGAGTCACAGCACAAAGCAGGAGACATGGGAATGCGCTCGGGAAAGGCGCATTCACCAAAAGCATCTAATCACTTTGCACCTCCTCCCACCTCGCGACTCTGCGTGAACAGGAACACAGCCACTCTGTCATCCCACACAGAGGGCTGGCTGCAGTGTGGAATCCAGTGAGCATCAAGGGTGAGAATTTCATGACCTTGAGAGACTCATGTCTCATGAAGCATAGCCCACCGTTAAAACTTGAAGTTAGGTGTGCGGCCTATGAACAGATATCTTCCACACAACAGTGTCTAAAGCAGCAAAAGGAAGATGAGCTTTGGGAAGGCTCAAATTTTACAGTACTATGAGGAAAGAAAGCCAGCAGTGTGGTTTCTGCCTGCGGAATGGGATACTGCACCGGGGGATGAGGATTCAGATTTGCTGCTCTTTACTGAGGCCACTTGAGTCACTTCAGGGCCTTCTGCTTCCCTTGTGCCACCTCCTGCCTTAAGGGCAGTTAAGTCCAGTCATCCCTGACCTGGGTGACAAGTTCTGGATGAGAGACTCCTGCCTGAGTGGACACTCCTGCAATCTTTCTGGTAAACTTTATGTACAGTTTACACATCAAACAGGACTCTGCTAGAAATCAATTCTTTAAAATCAAGGTAACAGTGAAGACAAGGGCAGGTTCTGCACGAAAATGCTGTGATTTATACTGGGAATGGAAGCAGTTCTGCAGGGTCCAGCTCAGTTGTCTCCAGCTGTCTTGCATTCTATTCTCCAATTACAAATTGTATTTCTAGGCTTCCATCCCTAGAGAGATGGATAAGAGGCAGCTTTACAAAATGCTTACGTATATGCCAGAACCTGGTTTTTCATCTTCAGGACCTATGAATTTTGTATCTGTTTCAATGAGTTAAGGTTGAAAAAAGGACTGCTGGCTCAAAAAAAGAAAAAAAAACCCAACCAAAAAAGGTATCTCCATTTATCATATTTTATTTCAATGTGTCTAACAGCACCTCTTCTCAGCATTTAAGGGATGTTCTTAAACTGTGACATTTTCACTCAATTTTAGAAACACATTATTTCTGAGTAATGAACTCATGTTTATAATTGCTGTAACCTTAAAGAAAAAAAATTAACTTTTCAATACTTTTCCATGTCTTATCCCCATATTTCCATACTGCATGAAGATATTGGCAATTATTATTTAAGTCAAAAGGGAAAAGCAAAATAATTTACATCATCCATCACAGCTCCCTTGCATGAATAAATTACAAGACACCATGGCAAATCAATCGCGGGGAAAAGAACAATCTGCACCAAACACCGCATTTGTGTGCATAATCTTTTTAGTATTTTCTGACCCCGTATATCAAACCAGCAGATTGAATTCCGTGAACTTTAAGTAATACAAAGCTGTTTATCCCAAAGTCCTATGGGGAAGCTCTAATCTAATCAGTTAAATTCAGGACACAGACACAGGAATAAAGAGAACAGACCTAACTCAGCAAAAGTTACAAAATCTGTTTGCCATTCAACTCTAGTTTGCAGAGTCTGTAAGGTCTTGATACAAGCATAATCTTCTAAGGTTGTATGGATGACTCTGTAGGCAAGAGGATCTGGTTGCTCATACTCCAACAGAGGTGTCTAAGGATTTGTCAGCAGACCTTTGCCAGGAGACCTGTTTTGCACAGAATATTCACAGAATATTCGCAGTTGGACCCACAAGGATAATGGAGTCCTACTTTTAAGTGACTGGCCCATACAAGGATCAAACCCACAACCTTGGTGTTATTTGCCCCATGCTCTGACCTACTGAGCTAATCTTGGGATCACCTTTGCCTTCTTTAGGAAAAAAATTAAGCAGCCTGCCTGCTCTTCCCTTTTGCAAGACGTGTTTTTTTACCTTATTGTCAGCCTCAGCTAACAGGACAAGGAGAAGTTGTCCAGGATGAACTCACTGCCTTTTTGCTTTTGAAGGCTGCCAGTGCTCCAGGCATGGGATGGGCGAAAGGATACAAATGAACTTGTCTTCAAAAAGATAAAACCCAATATTCAGTCTGAATTGACCATGGGAAACACATTTCCTGTTTGTGGGGAACCCCTATACAAAGAATGTACATGTGAGTCTGAATTACTGCAGTTCACTTCAGGGCTTCCAGAAAAGCTGGTGATGCAAAAGCCTCCACAACAGTGGTCTCTCCATCATGCAGAAAGTTTGTGTGCCAAGACAGGCTTGCTCTACTGCAAGAGTAGAAGCTGCACTCACCTACTCTCTGCAAATGTGTCATTCTCTAGGGAACAGATCTTAGCTGGTAAAACTTCAGCAGGACTCTTGGCTGCCTTTCCTAATGGATGCAGCATATGCCTGCCCTCCTGCTGAACAATCACTTGGTATCTTCTAACATCTACATATCCACTCTTATTTTTTCCCCACAGTTAAATACTCCTTTATAACCTCCTGCTTCAGGGTCACAGCTCTATGGAGACTGTTATTAAGGGGATTCAAGCAGGCAGACTGAAAAAGAAATAGACTTCAGAGTTAATTTTGATAGGTTCTGCACATATCCATGGTCTATTCGTGCTTCAGAGGGTTCCTGAGTGATGACAATAAATGATAACCTAAAAGAAAAATGACCTAGTCCTGTTTCACAGATGAAGGAGTGGAACACTGTAAGTGGTAACTGCTGATTGACTTGCTCAAAATCATACAGGAACTCTTGAGCACATAAAACTTTGAATGTAGACCACTCACACTTATGGTGAAATATTTTGGTTTAGGGCTTTGGTGGATTTCCAGGGCTAATCCACCCCCAATTTTATATTCTCCCTGCGGAAAGAAAAGAAGAATTTATAAAACTCATGATGTCTTAGCAATAGACACAGAACGATTGTGGAAAGAGTCATAGCATTACAATTTATTCAAAAATTGCCACCTGTTTTTCATCTAATTTCTTTCCTGTTTCTGCAAGGGTTGAACATTATAAATATTATACCCCTGTCTCACTTCCCTGCTCAATTTTCCTTCCTCTCATATGAACTAAGTGTCCTAAATTTAATTTACCCCTTACAAATTGGCTGCCCTTTCATGTCAGGAGCGAAAACGCCCACTCAGCATAGCTTGAAAGGAACCTGTCTGTGGTTGGGAGGAAAAAGTCGAGGTGCCGCTTTAACTAACTAAATTAAATACAACTGGAGCTCGGAGCAGCTGGCAGGTTTGATTTGGATGTAGGATGCTGTGAGATAGCGATAAGTGAGTGCTCAGGACCAAAGGGAATTAAAAGGCTGTACTTGGGTTTAATGGAGTCGCTCTCTTTCTGTGTCGCAGCCATTAAGGAGGCCGTGCTGGCACGCGGCGGTGCCTGCGCCACTTACACTGCAAAAGGCCAGCTTCAAATGGGCCTGGGGCTCCAAAGGACACGAGCACATGGCTCTGGAGGGAGGCAGGAGACCCTGGCTTTGCTGTCCTTAGCCACATAGAGCCTAGTAAAGGAAGGGACAGCTTCTGCCAGTTAAGAGGTTCGGATCCTGCTCTGGACCACATGGGAAATATCAACCAAACCACCCAAGAGGTGGTTCAGGGAGTGCAGGAAAAATCATGGTACCCTGAATGAGAAATTTTTCTCTATTAAAAAATTCCTTAAAACCTGTAGTGAAAAAAAATACAGAAAACATTTTTTTTTCACCTATCTTTCCAGCTTATTTAATAGTGCATTAGACAGCAGTTTGCATGTAGTCTGTATTCCCTTGCTCTCTTCAGGTATTAGTATTTCTCTCGTTCACGTAAGCTCTTCCCTGAGGAACAATGAAGATGGGAAAACATTTTTAAAGATTATGATTCAACTGTAAAACCTCTATTTGTCAGTGTCACCAACAGGCAGGTGTAATGCCTGAAAGTGTCTTTCAACTCTGCTTTCTAATGGGACTAAAAATGTAAATGAAACATTGATTTCATAATTAGTACCACAGATTTGACACTTGTCTGCCTCTGGTAACGAGGAGAACTTTCCTTACGTTTGCAAAATACTGTGAAACCTCCTCAAGGAAAATGTTGCAGAAGTAAAAAGCTGTGACTGGGTGCTGTAATATGCTATGTTTCAAATGAGCTACTCAGCAAGACACCTCTGCAGGCAGAACAGGCTAAATTTTCAATTTTAAGGCTTTTTATTATTTTTCTTTTAAATTTATGAATTATTCTGTATCTGGAGAATTTAAATTTTAAGTGCTGGAGCATGCAAAAATTGGTCAATAGATGCTGACAATGTTTATTAGCATAAGTAATCCCCCCGAATGTCAATGTTACGAACTAATATTTGTTAGAACACTGAACACTAGAGTAATTATCAAGACTATGAATCTGACAAGCCCCATTTCCAAAAAATAGTCATTACAGAATCCTTGGTGTTTTTCTCAGTTCAAAGCTCATCTTTCACTTTTTTTCTCTTGCATATATATGGCAATCTAACTTATGTGGTAAAACAACCCAGGAACATGTAAATATGTTTGTTTCCTCATGCACAGAGATGCATATATATGAATAATTTCCAGTGAATGATGAACCAAGAAAAAAGGAAAAATTGTTTTGAATAATATTTACTAGTTCTGAACAGAGAAAAAATGTATTTGGTTAAGGATAAGTGCCACATAATTTAACTGATTATTGATTTCAAAAGGAAAAGCACCAAGTCACATGAGACTGTATATGTAGTACAGTAGAGATTGACAATAAAGAAAAGAAAAGATGATGCGTATCCAAGCAAATTCAGACCACTTCTTCACCTTTAATTTATTTTATCTGATAGTTTTTCATTTGTCCTTTCTTGGAGGTGAGGTCATTAACTACTCTGCATTACAACAGCAGCCAGTAATCGCAGATGTAATCAAGATCCCATTGTGTCAAAAACTACTGTGGAAAGAGACACTTTCACCAAAAATATCTTGGAAAATGTCAGCTGTGTGACAAGGAACTAAATGCTTTAGTTGGTATGCTTGCCTAGGTGAACAGTGCAAAAACAAAGGCTGCATTTATGCAATTAGAGATGGCAATTATGCTGTGAAAGCCATGATTTCAGCAAAACTTCTCCTTGCTTTAAATTTCCAGGATTATGCCCACTACTGTACTGTAATTGGTAAAGATGAGAGACAAAAGTATTGCGAAGGTGTGATAGTTATCCCTTTGGATGCAATTATTTAGTCTATAACAAAGATATTTTGTTACCTATCTGTAGGAAGTTGTTAATGAAGTTTTTATACATCAGTTCTAGAAAATGGTCTTGTTAGACGTTTTTTCTGTTGCACTTAGATAGCAAGACATTTCTGGCTACTTATTTCATGTTATTGTCTAAAACAATGAAATTATAGTAACTTAAGTATTTCATCATAGATCTATACTAACAAATAGGAAGAAATGAAAGGCTATCTGACATTTTGTAGTTTATCAGGCTTTTTAGATGGCCATTATTTTCCCAACTAATTTCCCATTAGAAGTGTCAAGGCTTCCCCAGACAGAAACATGCAATTTTGCTCTACTTTCTGTAATCATGACAAAATAAATATCCAAGGAACCTGTGCTGTAAGGGGAAAATGAAAGCAGGTGAACCTGACACTGTTCATCCACACATTATTTTGAAAACCTGGATACAACATGCTGACACATAAAACTAAACTCTACCTGCAAAATAAGTGACTTTGGCTCTAACTAATTTAGAAAGAGCTGGTGGTATTCAGGACACATCCAAAATTGCTCACATCTTTTGAAGCCTGAGGATCTCAAATTAATGTACAAGAATTTGAAAATATGGCATTAAGAGGGACATTAATGAAAAATAAATTTGAGAGCTGATGCAGCAAAGGACGTTTTCTAGAAAGCTGGATCTGAAATGGCTCTGCATGTTTAGATGCCTTTAGGTATCAAACCTGACCACTGCCAGTGCTGTGTATTTAGGGCTCCAATGGTGAATTTTCAGCTGAATTACCTGTAATTTAAGGAAACTGTTCATTTCTGCCCTCTAAAGAGTTTGCCAATCCTTTGCCAGAGCAGAAGGGAGCAGGTGCTGGTATCCTTACCATGACAGGCACAGCCATCACAACACTGACCATCTGCTCCCAAGCCAGAGAACGATGTAATCCTTCTTTTACAACCAAATTAAGGCCCTTGAAACAAAGACTGCAGGGAATGGGTCTTTAGGGGAACACACAAATGTACCTAGTGGCTTGACTTTGGAAGGAGATCACTTTCCACAGCAGTCATGGGGTGATGCCTTCGCCTCTTACCCTGCAGGGCACATCCATTCAGTGCTTTGAAAGGTCACCTTCTCTCACAGATTGTGGCCTGTGATGTTCAACTTCCACACTTCTGTTTTCACACCAACACTGAAGGATCCTGGGACGGCTGCCACAGACTGTCTTTCGGTTCAGAACTGTTGTTAAGCCTAATATGCCAGCTCAGTCATATAATTACAGCTGCAGTAGTTAAACCTGTGCAACAACCCTTGGGGATCTCTTATTCCACAACTGCTTTGTCTGATTATTTTTATGTTATTTATCTTATGAGATATGAACCCTGAAGTATTCTCTAAGAATCTGCAGACTTATTTCTTTTTTTTAAAGCCAAATACTGTCCCACCATAGCCCCACATGACAACCAGCAGCAGTCCTTCTCCACACATTTTCTCAAAACTCCCACACCAACATGGATGTGCAGGGAAGAATGATGAACTTATGTAATTAATATAGTGCACAAAGTAAAATTCAGCTAATAAAGCAAAATCCAGAAGCGGTCCACTGTAAAACAAACCTTGTTTTCCATAAGAAATAGAACTGCAATTTTCCAAAGACACCTCCACAAATACCCTCCTTGTATTGGATTATATTTGATCACAGGAAAAGCAAGTAAATATATTTAGACTTGAAGTAGAAATTTTCTTTCTGGTGGGATTTCTCTTAATTTCTGCTGAACTATACACTGTTCATTTTGTGTAGTGCAAATGTTCCACTGAATCTTGTTCTTATCTGTGTTCTAAATATGCTTGTAAGACAATAGATTTTTTGCACAGTGTCTGAACATTATTGTCAGATGCAGTTAAACATCAGATGAAAACATGCTGACTTTTGGTTAAGTATTGAAAAAAATTTATAAGCATCTGTTTGTGGTATTGAGCAGATATTTGGCTACCAGAAGTAGTTTTATAAGACATAGCAGTTTATATGGAATAGTTTATTTCTTTTGTCCATTCTGGAACTGTTTCACTCCCTCCATTGGCTAAGGTTTTCTGGTGGTATCTTTAAAATCAATTATTATCTATCATTACTCCTTCAAAGGAACAGTGATACATGTTCTCACTGCAGAAATAATCAGCAATAACAATGCAATATCAAGTTGCTACCTCTTTAATGAGCCAAGAAACATAACCATTAATTTATTTTACTTTCTTGTGTCACAATAAAAATATATGCATTTTTATTTTAATAAAGTCAAACCCACTGAAATTACCTGTAAAACACACAAATAAGCATTTGATTGAATTAATTAACATTACCTGTTATGTCATTGCTCTTGATGAACTACAGACCATGAAGTCCAGCACAGTTTTATAATTCTTAAAAATTACTTTAGGAAATACTGAATCATAACATTCCAATTAGAAAATTACCTGCCATTTTCCTGTTGTTTAATGATAAAATATCAGCAATGCCTAGGCAGGCAAAGAATATGAAGGCTGAAATTCTCAGCAATTTACAGGTGTCCAAGTTTTACAATGTAGATGTAAAATAGCGAAGGCCAAATTTTTAAAAGACATTTTGGTATTTAAAGGTGCACACCAGTGAGCTGTGTCTTTTCCAGTTATGCCCCTTTAGTTCAGGATATGTTGAACACGTAGTTCTGGAAACATGTCTATGTCATCTGTCTCTTTAGTACCCTATATTTAGTACCCTGTAACACCATTATGCTTTGAAATAAAACCCTAACACAACATTTCCATCCTTTTCCCTCTTCCTTCGCTTCACCTGCTATTTTACGTTTTCACACAGCCCGTACAAGTCTTCCATGTGCTCACGTGGAGAGGGCCTGAACTGCCCAGATGTGTCCTGCAGCAGAGCAGGCAGGGTGATGCCCAGCTGAGGGCTGCAGCTCAGCTGGGTTGTGGAACAGCACACCGACACCAGCACACCGCCAGGCTCACAGATGCCCATTAGCCGACGCACAGATGTTGAGAGCATTTTCTCAGCAGAAACCAGAGCTCGGAGGTCGGGTACAAGCCAAGGGCCCTGACCCACACGCACGGCCACAAGCAGCTGAGGCAGCCAAGACAACTCTTCTTCCCAAGCCTTCCCTCCTGCTGCTCCCAGCACGACAGTGGGAGGGAAAATGCATAGCTCAGAGGAGTCTAAATTTGAACAGCTGAGCTCAAATGAGAGCTTTTTACCTCCTCGGGGTTGCTTTATAAAACTATTTGTCTTTTTTTTTTTTGTTGAAGATGAACAAAGCAACAGTGGAAAACACCAAAAAAAATTTCAAATTAAAACCAATGCTTAAATAATTTTGTAACAAATTTTGTCCACTGTTCTTTCACTCAGAGAAATTGCTTTTTCATCAGAGATTTATGAACCCCTGAGAAGAAAAGTATATAGAAATACTGACAGATTAGCATTATTCCCAAGTTATTTACCTTTTTATATCAACCCTGGTGAACATGCTGCTTTATATTTTAAAAGGCTTCTCATTCATTCTGATTCATTCCTGATTACGGTCCATCAGCTTTTTTCTATGTATCTTCTGTAAATAAAATGGAAAACATGTCTAGAATCTGAAGTCCATGGATATTTACTTACTCTAGTCGAACCAAAAATACTTGCATTAGCAGTCTAATAACCTCTCAGAGAAATATGCCCCATTCATTTACGTGGTGATGAGATGGGAAAATGGATTAAGAGGTGGCTTTGGAATAGTGAGAAAATGATGGAGCCTCCAGGCACCCTGAACTTTTTAGGTGCAAAGGGACTGACCTGGTGCCTGGGTCTGCTGTCTGTTTAGGGGCTTCTCTTGAATACTCCACCTCCACCCTGCTCATAGTTTGCACCCCACGAAAGTTCATACAGACCTAGGCAGACAGGACTATCTCTCCCAGAAGGGGTTTTACTAATGAATTACCTCTTATCCTCCAAACCAACCAGACCAATGCCAGGAAGCTGTATTAGTGCAGGACACCTACTTGTTTTGCCCTGACCACAAGTATTTCTGTAGACCCACTACATTACTCTCATTTTGGAGAAGTAATTATGAGTGAATTTATGCATGCAGCAGTGTAACTTCTGCCTCAGCAGCCACTCTAAATCAAATGACAGATTTTTTTCTTTTACTCTCTCAGTCCCAGTGACCTCCTCCAGCCCTGGTGGAACGGAGGAGCATGATGTAACCCTTTGAAATATCTGCATACCAGTTCACTAATTATTCCAAACCAGCCTTTTTCCTCTGGGACAGCAGGAATCCCATTACTATGTATTCATGGAAGAAAGAGAAGTTGCCCTGAATTGGCCATAATTTTTGTTCTGTTCATGCCCAAGGTAGAGAAATGTCCCAGTTGAGGTCTGAAAACTCCTGAGTGGCCTTTATTGTCTACTGTTTAGACACCTTTACCACCTGAAAGATCATTTGGTTCAAACAGATGAGTTCACAGAGCTACAAAAAAAAAATATCTACCACTCTGGGAAGCCAAGTACTTCCATGCATGAGAGGCAAAAAAGTAGCTGATGTGTGAGGTGACATTCAAAGCACTGCTGCCTCTGCAGAACAGAATTATTATTTTCTGCTGCTGTTCTCTGCATGTGAGCAGAGGCCCCGAGCCAGGCTGCTGTCTGTGGCAGGGAAACAGAAAGAAACATGAACATATTTTCATGCCTTATAGCTGAATTCTGCAAGGCATGGCACATCTTTTTGGAGGTCATGAGCCTCCCCAGTTAGGTCAGATCAAACACCTTTGGGGTTTGCACCCCTGAGGAGAAAATATGGTTTTTTATTATATAAATGTCAAAAGAGCTATGGCCTGTTGAAATGTGTTACTGCCTTGTGGGTTACTTTACACTGACTTTAATTATGCTCCATCTTCACTTGAAAGCCTGATTAGTGCACCGTTCAGTTGAAGGCACATTGCCTGCCCAGCTGTGTGCAGACTCGTGTGTGCGGAGAGTTCAGAGACATGCCAGAGACAGCAGATACTGAACTGCACCAGGAGTATCTCACACCTGTACCAGTTTAGTGCCCAGAACAAACTAACAGCCTCACCTGCTCTTTCAAATCCTGAGATGTCTTGACAAACACAGCTTAGTTGCTAGAAATCCTGTTCTGACTTAAAACTACACAGTTATGCCAAATTTCTCATTTTTGTTGCCTTATTAAAGGTAAGAGATTTATATCAACAGAACTGTGTCGTTTCATGCATAATGAAGACTAATACAGGAGTTTAAAGCTATGGTCGATACATGATAGTGTGCTAGAACAAAAATAAGCAACTATTTGTAATTAAGGTTTAGTTGTCTTATGTCAAGGTAGGGTACATTTTTGTTCATTAATACTGAACAAAATTTTGTTTCATCTGAACACTAGATCACCTTCAATCAAACCAGCTTCTTAATATTTACGTTTTTAATGTCAAGAGCCTGGATTGCTCAACAGGGACTACAAGCAAAACAAAGTAATGTATTTCCACCTTCCTGTGACACACAACTTTTGTTAGACATCATGCACTAGGACTACCATGATATCCATATAGTTTCTTCTTCACTCCAGAATGCACTCAGGTTATTTTTAAATGCTTGGTAACATGTTTTTGAATCATTGCTCATTTTTCACAGGTCTGCAGCTCCACACATCCAAGTTTTCTTACAAGATGACTTTTGCATATGTTAGATACTACTTCTGTGTTGTCTGAGTTACCCCCAAACACATTTCTGTTCCATCTCCATGTCTGCATTTCTTTGACTGCCCACTTCTGAGCTGGCTATAGCCATGGGGGCCCTCCATGTTCACCTGTGCCCTGTCTCTTATGTGCCCAGGCCTGCATGTCTCTGTGCCCATCCTGTTTCCATCTCTCAAGGCATCTGCTATCGTTCCAAGTCTGCATTTTTCTGTATGACATTGCTCTGTTAGAACCATAAATATCTTATTCTACACTGCTATACAACTACTATTTCTTATTCTATACTTCTACTATAACTACTTGTTACTGATATCTGTGTAAGGCTGCAGGTTTTACCACACAAAGAGAAACAAATTTTAAAAAAATTAGCCACAGGTACCTGTTCAATTAAAGAATTTGCTGTCACAGATAAACCAGGGAAATAAAAGCTGCAGGCAAGTCAACAGAAGTTCAGACAGGGTAAATCTATCAAGCCTCAGTCCTGAGGCCTTAAAAACTCAACACAGAGCCTAAGGTCTGCAGCCACGGCAATACCTGCTACAGTGCTACGTGGACTGTGTCATCAAACTGCTGGGCAACAGATGGCTCTGAATGGAGAATGGGGCAATACCATGGGGAGACTGATCCTATACACCTTTGGCACATCTACATTTCCAAGGTGGGGCAGAAGCATTTTTATCTCAAGTTAAATTAATCATTTATAAAGGTGTCTCAGGCTCTATCCCCTCTGCAGACACTTTACAAGAGGTGGACCCTGATGAGATGTTTGCTTTGAGAGCACGAAGCAGAAGCATGTTCTGATCAAGTGAGATGTTGTGCTTGTTGAGTTTATACAACATTGACTTTTTAAAGTTATTTTTGGCAAGAGCGGATATTTTTATTAAGGAGAAGTATTTTTTCTTAAGTATACATGGTATACAAAAGAGTGAGCATCTTGCATCTAGTCAGTGTTAGAGAGAAGGATGTTGGCATCAACACCTGGCATGTTGAGTCACACAAGCAAATACAAATCCCCTTGGTAAAAATATTTCTTGAGTAACAGTCAAGTTATGACAGCATGAAAATTTAACATGATCTTAACTTTCCCCCAGGTGACATCTAGTATTACTGAACTGGAACATCACACGTATAGTTTTAAAAATAAGATAACATTTGAAAATTGCTTTTAGGCTAGGCTTTAGACATTTTGGACCAAGCTGGGTCCTAAAAATGCAAATTTGTCTTCTCCTTTCATGCTGTCAAGTCTCCTTTCATGCTCTCCTCTATCCCAACCTATATCACTTTTGATTGTGCTTGAGTCCTCAGTCCAAGACTTGGCTCCCTGTTTCTTCCCTCTCCCATCCCTCATCACATCCCCATCACACCCATCCCCAAGTTCCTGCTTCTCACAGCTGCCACCACATGTCCCAGACTAAGGGCAAAGGTCTTGGCTTAGTCTCTATTTTTGAGTAAGAGTGCTGTGGGAGTGTAACCCCTCCACTCTGCAGCTGTTACCTCTTCGGGCACTCTTTGCACCTTCAGAGTTGTGTTCTCTCCTCCTAGGGATATGACCAGGTTAACTGCGTATATGGTCAGGCACCACACAATAATCTGGTCAGGAAAATGGACTGAAAAGGCCTGCAGGGTCCCAAACAATCCCTTGACTTTTTCTTCTTAATCTAAGACTGGCTCTGCATATGTACTTGGCTATTTATAAACAGAGTCTGTCAATCTTGTGCATAGTAAGTATGAATTAAATCGCACTGCACAACAAATCACACACCGTACAGAGGAATAACAGTACAAAATGCATTATATTATCTATGCAATCTCATCTTCCCTGCTTATCTTCTGGCTATCAGCATAGTTATCTAAGCCCTTACATGTGTATCAATATGAGCAGCAAAGTCCCTAGTGGAGCATCACCAATGTTTCCTTAACAGCACCTTATTCAGTAAAAAAAATACCTTAATTACAGGTGAGCTTCAGTCGGAGAAAAGAAACTCCTAACTTTTAGGCCCAAAACCTAATACCAGCCCTGAGTCCAGAAAAGAATCCTGCCATGACTAAACCACAGGTAAATTCTAAATGCCATAGCCATCTCCTCCACTGGTGCACATTTTTGAGAAAACAGGAGACCTGCCTGCAACACCTGTGTGTCAACATTTTCCTTTACAAGCTCTAAAATAAACTTAGAACTTGTGTAGGGCATCAGACCTGGCAGTGCTGAGTTTCTTCAATTAGCTACGAGTCAGGATGGCATGGAGAATGCTGGTGCTCCAACTCTAACCCATCCAGGCAAAGCACTTTTTAGGAACGGGAACCCTTGCAGTAAAGTAAGCATCTGCACATGATGGATGATCTGAAGCCTTAGGTCGTTCCATTTCACAGACACCATCAAAACGCCATCAGTCATGGCAGTTTTCAGTCATGACATCAATCAAAGCCATACTTTAGTAAATTTTAGCAGAAACAATTTGCATCTTGAATTATCAGATCTCTGCCTCTCAGTGCTTATGATACTGTCACATTTTTCACTGAATTGCTTTGGAAAGAGCAAATGCAAAAGTTCCTGGAAGTGAAATGAAATTGTGATGCCTTATGCTTAGACAGTAACTTCTAGCAACACTCTGCAAGAATTTATGGCTAAAACTTATGTTTCTATCTGGTTAAAACAGTAACTAGCAAACAATTTTCAGTTAAAGTGAATGTCCTAAGCCCTCATTCCGACAGGAAGAAAGGCTGGATCTCAGCCTTTTTTTGGAAAGAACAAAATCAACCTAAGCAATTCTTCAAGTTTTATGGAGTTCAGAAAAAAAGAGGGTTTTTCATGCCAAGATCAGAACTAAACAGAAGCATTGCACTTGGCGAGTTTTGGCAAATCTGTTTCTCCTAAGTCCTGCAGACAGGATGAGCAGGGACATAGAAGACATAAAGATGAGGATTTTGTGCTAACAACACTTAAAGACAGACTGCCTTGTGCCCTAGGCAGTACAGGGACAGTTTCAGACCCTGCTCAGAAACTGGACAACCCCAGGGGAGGGTACACATTTCTCATTTAATTTTGCATTTAATTTTTGTAGATGTCTTTTAATAGTTCTTTGCTATATATTCTGGAGTATATAATTACATAAATTCCTAATTTAATGAAATTCCTGAATTAAAACATAGTCTTTTTTTAAAGTTAAACTTGATATCATATTTTCTTGAAAGCTGTCATCTTAAAGATATAGTGGTGTTTCAATTTAGCTAAGAAATATTGAAAAAAAGAAGAACCCTGTGCTCAATTTTAATGTGTTTTTCAAGGTCTACTGATGTTTTCTATATTTGTTTTTAGCTGGTAAAAGGAGAATGAGATAGAAAAAGAAAGGTGAGCTGGGTGAATGATTCATAAAATTAGTTTGAACTTGCCTAAACAGAAATTCTATGCACCCCAAAACTCATTTTTCTACTGAATGTTCAAGTCTGACTTTCAGCTACACTACTGCTCTTTGTCTTACCCTGTGTCACTCTAAAATACTATTATTCTTTGTGTGATCACAGAGAATAAAATGTTTCCTTATTAATACAGCTATTTTTCTTTCACACTGCTTGAAAGGAAAGTCAACAGAACCACAATGATCTGAAAGAAGTATGAGGGAGACCATGCTTGCTTACCTCTTGGTAACTAAAATTACAGTATGGATGGTTGCTGACGGCAAAGACAGTACTGATAATCTCAGCTCTGTTCCTCCTCACAGTTTCCAAAGGAGCTATGCTCTTTGGGTACTCAACTCCCCTAAAAATTCAGGAGTCCTTTTGGAGTTCAATTCACCATTTTTTTATATTCTCTCTTACCAAGGCAGTGCCACGAGCAATATGAGCTGGCAGCTGGATTACAGAAACCACGAGAAGCTGCCTGTGGAGATCACCCCCACAGCAGTAATACTTGCAGATATGCATGGAGGTGAATCTGCCTGCACTGTTTGGCCAACATTGTCCACTTCCCTGAACTCCTTATGGGTTTTGTTATCAGAGCTTACATTCGCTTATTTTTTTTAAGATGTTTACCAAACATATAAAATTACTCAAACATTTCTATTCTAGGAACCGCAATTGCCTTGCCAGACTTCATTAGGAGGATGGCAGAACAAGGGCTATTGTTTTAAAACAAGAGTGTCAATTTAGACTAGATATAAGGAAAAAAAAAATTATGATGAGAGTGATGAAACACTGAAACAGGTTGCCCGGAAAGGTGGTGGGTGCCTCACCCCTGGAGGTGTCCACAGTCAGGTTGATGGGGCACTGAGCAACCTGGTCATTTAGAAGATGCCTCATTGCAGGGGAGTTGGAACTAGGTATCTTTAATGTTCCTTCCAAACCAAACTGTTCCATGATTCTGTAATATGTATGAAATTTTTTTTTTTCATAAATGCTGCACCAGAGATAGCAGAGAAAATGCTTATCATCATTATATTCAAACATAGAGGAATGAGAAAACACTATCAGATAAAAGAGGGTTAATAAAATTAAGCAGAATATTACTTCATTATATTAGTCCTCTGTAAATAAGGATAGCTGTTCAAGTATTAAAATAAAACCTACATAAATAGAAGGAAAGGTGGCTAAGAAATCTTTTGTTCTAATCCAAATGCAGAAAAATACTTTTTTGATGCTGATGAAGGAAAAAGATATGGTGAGGGATATATAATATTCTCCTACTATCCAGCAGACTCTGGACGAAGACAGGGTATTTGGATAAAGTGGTTTGTGAGAGCATGAAGGACACTGAGGCAGGCATTAAAATGTACACCAAAATGATGGTGCTGTTTTCTTCCAGTGTTGCTTTATCTTGCCAGTAATTTCAAAAATAATTCTGAAAAACTAAAATGATGCCAGAAATGGGCACAGGGACTGCTCAAAACAAAGCCAAAGACCCAAATCAAAGCCTTTGGCAGCTCATTGCACACCTCAGCCTTACTTTGGACAGTTCAAGGACAAACATTTCTCATGCAAACCTTTTCACAGTATCTTGTCTCTCCTGATATTTTGATATTTAATGAAGAACATTCAGACTTAGTGGTAGGGAAGTACTGTTTGTTAAAAACAGAAGAATCCACACTTTGATTGAATCCTGAGGCTGGGACTAGAGATGTTTACTAAACTGTCTCAGATGAGAATTTTATCCTAACTAGTTCGCAAGTTTTCCATCAAAGAACATCTGCTAAAGGCAGCATAAAGCATTCACGGCATGATCAAGGGAGAATGACAAGCACGCTGGTAATTCATCACTGACAGAGTGGTGACGGCTCCAGTCCTACAGTCTGACTATATTTCCAAAAGGAAGCAGGTGGATATAAACCAGCAAAGAGCCGGAAAGCGAATCCTGGGAGGGATCACATGCACTGACTATCCAACCCTCAAGCTACCAAGTTACCCCGGATAACAACACGGCAATGGCTCTGCAAAAGGACTGGAGCCAACTTTAAACAATGATGTCCACCTGCTCACACTCCAAGAGACTCCCTACACATATGCAACCTTCCAGCAGATTCAACAGCCTGAAAGTAAACCTGACTTGTGGCTATGGTATTGGTTAAAGCAAGTCAGTCCATCCCTCTGCTGTCATCAAATAACAAAGGAAGAAATGCTATGTGGCTGGGCAGGCCATTCAGGTTCGGGTTCTCGCTCTCCAAAACCCTTAGGAAAAGACAATCATCTGACATGCAAGCACTCAACACTCCACATTAAGAACCTATCTAAGAATTATTTTAGTCAAAGGTGATTTTCACCCTCTTTCCTACTGGTAAAATGTCAAGCATGCCTGCTCCCGAGAAAGCGACGAGCAGGAGTGTGTAAGAGAGAGAGAGAGAATGAAAGAAAGAAAGAGAGATACAGAGAAGACTGGGTAACTTCATTTGTTCTCATTAACTGAGGAACATGTAGTCTCCCCTTGGATATTACTTGGAAAATGGTAACCTCAGGGGCAGCAAGAAAGTCTTAGTTCTCCTGTGAACTAACATTGGGCACCTGGCCAAGCTGTCACGTCTTGTCCAGGTAAGCCTGGATCTGCATATCCATGGCCCTGAAGAGAAGCTGAACTCCACCTGCATTCCTGAGGAGAACTGTGATTATGCAAGCCCTTTCTTTCTTTATAAAATACAAAGAAAATATGAGCTTGAATATTGCCATGACTGAAGTCTACTGACTATAAGCACAGTACATGCATCTTGTCTTCCTTCAGCCTTGTGTTTGCTCCAGTCTGGTCTCTGTACGTCCCTTTCTGAATTACAGCACTTCAGAATAGATATACTGAATATTCACTGAATATGTGCTGGAGTTGACATGAAGTTATTTAGATAATTAGTTGCCAGATCACTTTCCTAGCACAGAGTGAATACTAAAATACACAGTCTTCAGAAATTTGAAGTAAAACCCTGCAGTTTGCTAGCAGTAAAGCCCTTGACAAATGCCCAGTGCTTCTTCTTAAACGCTAATAATTTTTCACTGAAGCTTTTTGGTACCTAGATGGACAGGAAAGGAATTTCTTTAAATGAGAAAAAAATTATGATACTTATTAGCTAGCAGGGCTCTAAAAAAATCAATCCTGCTCTCTCAAAGTCATGACTTCTCGATACAAAAAATGAAACCTTTTAAATAATATTGATTGCTATTGTTAAACTGTGAAAGAACGGATTATCTACTCATGCAAATAAGGAGGAAAATAATGTCCAAATTCAGAAGAGTTATGCAAAGGACATTTCTGCCCTACTGTAAGAAGTAACAAGGAATATGTCATTTATATGTTTTCTTTAATATGCTTTCTGCAAAAAGAAATCAAGCTATGTGCTACATCATAGAGACTGTATGACAGCAACTCCTTTGTCAAAAATATACCAGGGACTGCTGTGGGGCTTAGATTGCACAATATTTTCCTCTAGAATTCAGAGAGAAATGCATCCTTGTAAATGATCCCAGTTTAGGGTGACTGATTTGCCCTCCAGCAGATAAAGGTTGAAGAAATGAGACTTTGAGAAACCTGGAGAATGTCATAGGGTTCAATAAGTGAAAGGCAGGATTAACCACTGGGAGGTGACTGGCTGAGTAACAGCCCTGCTGGAGAGGACCTAGGATGGTGATGGACACTGAGTTGCAAATGATTTGCAAATAAAGCAAAATGCACACATGAGGAATTTTGGGAATTGGGATCTTAGGCCAGGATCAGTTGTTACCACCCACCTCCACCTGGTGCTGGTGAAGCTTTACAATGGAACGCTGTGCCCAGGTTTCTGTCCTCTGCTCAGGAGTTATCCTGGAAAGAGCCAGCTCAAGGCTACACAGGGTCCAGAGCATGGGACACTGACACCTGAGGTTGCTTGGTCTGGGGAAGGGAAGGGTCAGGAGTGATCTCGTTAGCATCCTATGACTGCCTGAAGGGGATTTACAAAGGTGACAGAACCAAATTCTCCATGATAGGAAAATAGGACAGAATAAGGCTGTGACGATGACATCCTTGGCTATACATCCATGCTGACCTAGTCCAGTGCTGGCCACAAGTTTGTTTGGACTCCGGGTTGGACTAAAGGCTTCATGAGGCTTGTTTCAACCACAAAATTTTTTGAAATTTTCCTAGTACAATATCTTAATATAATAATCTTCTAGTATATGCAGAAGAATGGGAAAGTGAGAACCCTCTATGATAGTCAGATGCAGCTCCATCATTAAGGTAGTTACTTCAGTTGACTAACTTGACTTTTTTATTTGGGAATGGTTAAGCATGATTTATTCTGGCATATTAACACTGATCAATGCAGAAAATTGAGAATATTTTCCACATATACGTTAGGCCTTTATGTTAAAAATTCTTCTGTGAACCATTCTTGAGAAATCCTGAAATAATCAAATTCATTTTAGAAGCTAAGTTCAGTTTCACTGAGTATTCCCCACATCTCTTCCAAATTATGGCAAAGAAAGATAATGACAGGAATTTTAATACCCTCATGTGAAGCCAAGTGAAACTAAGAGGTTTGAACTGATACATTCAAACATGGAAGACACATTCCGAAAATGTGAACATTAACAACTGAAGAAAGGCTTACAAAAATAGCTGCTACTGTGGACCACAAGGTTTTCATGTGACTAATTAAACAAAAATATTCAGGAACTATTAAATGCAAATATCAGAAATGTTCTTCTTTCTCACTTACATGATATATACTCATCCTATTGGTCTTGCCTCCTTGCTCCTGAATTCTCATCTCTCTCTCTAATGCATTTGTTATGGAGAACACCAAAAGTGCATTTGCTGATACTTAGATGAAATTCAGAACTCCATTGACTACTCAGCTGTATTTTCCTATTTTGAATTTGGATTTCCTGATACTCACCTAGATTTTTCTTTTTTTAAATCAGACATATTTCAAAGGAGTACTTAATAATGAAATAAAATTATTTGGTTAAATTAGAGTAATTTTCATTGGAGACCAGAATAATAGGAGAACAAATTTGGCTATGAATTTCCCATATTTCTTAGACCATCAAGCTAGTGAAAAGATAACATTTTGTGAGGTGACAAATTATTCTGCTAATTAAAAGAATATAACTGGGGAGTACTCAATATTTGGGTAACCCCCCCAAAAATAGCTTGCAAATTTTCCATAAATTTACATGTGTTCTTAGCACAACACTTCTTATGAATTTGAAGAATACACCTTGTATACTTAAAGAAGCATCACTTGACTCATTACTGTTTGCCTTCCAAATTTAAATTAATATGCAATAAAGAGAGCAGTGACCTTTCCTAGCAGGGTAGGAGGAGATTTCAGGTTTCCTGAACTAGTGGTTTATTGTTATTTGCTATAAAAACCCTACCATGTCCTTTCCTGTCAGCCAGAATTTTTCTTAAGACCGTTGTCATTTACATTGCAGAGATGAAAGTCAGTTCATTTTGGAAACGAATTGTGCTGATACGCAAGGATGGAAGGTAGTGATTGGTTACTAAGGCACAGCCCTCTGCACAGGAGCCTTTAGCAAAGTAAAAATAAATTAAGTATAATCTCAGAAAATTTCTCTTTTGGTATGGGGTTGAGCGAAAAGCTTTCAGGGTCAGCATAGTTTGTCTCTTCTTTCTCTGGGAAAGCTCCACGCACTGCTCCTGCTTTTCATGCCATTTCCACTGCATAGATGACCTTGTTCTGTTCTTTCTGAGTGCAGAGCCCTCACTGCTCTGTTAGGGGTTAAATCAATGGCAGTGCTCATGAGAGCATTGATAAGGTAAAACATAAATTTTTACTCTGGTGCTTCAGTGTGTGCCTGAATACACACAGGGTAGCAATCGTCTGGCTCTGCCCTGGCAAGTGGGTATTTTAAATGTTTTATTCAATCCATTGAACAAATTAAACCAGAAAACACCAAGAACAAAACCCTAAATTGCTAATCCAGTAGAGTCACTCACACAATGGCAAAGAGTTCTGGAAAAGTACCAAGGACAAACTAAAATGATGAGTCTGTAAACCCCAGAAGGAGAGGAGCTTGTGAATTATCCCAACTGATACATTTCCTGCAGTGCTGCAATTTCTGCAGTGAAATGCTAGATGCAGGATCAAAAAAACCTTAACTTATGGATCCTTGATGAAGTAGTCTTTCAGACTTTGATGATGAGGGAGCAGAGAGCAAGACAAGGAGACAAATGCCAGTTTCATTGCTCAGTAACATGCAACCCAGCTCATGGAGCAAAACTAGGAAAGACGTCAATAGGACATGCCTGTCAGCCCTGTTAGTAGGAATGGAGATATTAAAGTTGGTTCAGGAGAGAAGAGATAAAACAGAAGAGCAAAAAGAGTAGCAAAATAAATAATTTAGCTCAGTGGCAAAAAGTTTTTTTAATATCATATTTCCAATCTTTGAACTATTTTGGCAATAACTTCTTTGGCTTACGTGTTACTTGTCAGATAGAGAAGAACTTATCTCCATGGCAACACATTATATTAAATGTAGGAAGCAGAATCTATCTGTCTGTCTATCTATCTATCTATCTATCTATCTATCTCAGCATCTAAGCTTATTTAAGCTCATTAAATGGTAACCCATAGTAAGAGGGGTATAGAGACTTGTACTGAGCATTGTGCAAGGAAAATAAAATACACTAGTAGAAACCAACTGAAAATGGAATATTAGCTACATTTGAGAGGCAGAAGATAGTATCCAAACAGATTTTTAAACAGAAACAGCTTTCTAGGTAAGGGAAGATATGCAGGTTTGATCAGCTCTAAAAGTAATGTGCAGTGTAGAGAAATGAGATCCTGAGACAATTTGTGTCTCTCAGGAGGTAGGATGGGAAGAACAGAACAGGGAGTTTTCTGAAACTGAATCCAGGCAGAGGTATGAAACATACAGTAAAATAATAATAATAAAAAAAGTATAACAGGGACTGAAATTCACAGCTAAATACTGATGGTGGTGGGTGACTTTGACTCAGACTCAATTAACTATGACTGAAAGACATTCAGCACTTACAGGAATGGGCACATAAATCAGGTGAAACCTGGGAAAACTACACCTAGGCAGCTCTAGAAAGAATAGCTCATATACAGTAAATTCAAAAGAATTCTGAAATCAATGGACTCTGGTTTTATGCAATCATACAAAGGAGTGTTCAGCTGGACAATTTCTGTACACTAATCAAGTCATTTACAGCAGTGCTCTGCTTATACCCACAACCAGCCATTGTCAGAGACACAGGACTGAGCTCCACCTCTGCTGGGAGCCATGGGCCCACTCCTGGTTTTTCACAATAAAAACAGTACTCACAAACCTCAGTCTCTTTTCATTTACACGGCCAGTATTTCTCATGTATACATCCCCTTTTATACTACAAAGGTGTATTACCAGAGTTTTCCTCTGTGCTGTGTACCTCAAAAGATCAGTTCAAACGTTGCTGTGACAAGCTGCTTGCTAACAGTTGTGCATCTGAGGTTACAGACACTCTTTGCTATTGCAAGGGAGTATTCCCCATTCAGGTCAGTGTTTGTGGCTTATGTTTGATGAGACAAACCCCAGCTTCTTATGTTGCTGTCAACTCTCAGCAGACAGGTGTGAGCTCTGTGTGCTGCAGAGGTTGCTAAATACTCTGACTTCAGGTTCATTCAGTTAGCATTTCGGATAAGGTTAAAATGAGCTCTTAATCTGCCAAACTCTTTTGCACAACCACAATACCCAAGAAACATGAAAATTAATTAATAACTTTCTCTGTCCACTTGGTTCATTTTCACATGCTTCATTAATGAAATACCTTTAGGCTTCCTATCCACAGTGACCATCAGGAGATAAATGAAAGTGCTAAAATGAATGAACAGGGGCTTGTTCAAAAGAGTTCACTCTTGTTAAAAGTTAACTGAGCAGGAAAGCAAAGAGAATAAATGGAACAAAGGCCTGATATAAAGTGAATCACACTTCGTCTGTTCTTGCACCTTACAAACTGGTGCTGGGATTCCAGTCACAGGGAAAAACTTATTTATATTAATCGTCTAGAGAGATTCCATTACATTGTCTGGTGGGAAACACAGAAAGGAAATGTAAAGCACAGCAGGAATGAACAGGTGAGGTACTTGACTGATTTTTAGTTAGCTGAAAGCTGACGTATCCCGCTCTGGTATGGGGAAAACAATTTTGGAGACAGCAACCCTGAACTTCAGTTATAGTACTCTGTTCCAGGAGTTGCTGAGTTCCCTCAAAGCTGTGCTGAGCTGTGCTGAGCTGTGCTTGGCCCTGCAGCAGCAGCAGCAGCAGCAGCAGCTCTGAGATGGGTCCTCCTGGGTGTGTTTTTTACCAGCCAGACTCTGATGCTGAAAGACGCAGCTCAAACTGAGCCTGAGCAATTTCCTGTCACTCACACATCCTCCTTAATGTTTGTGCATCCCTCTGGTACAGTGAGATGTGTTTGTGAGCTGGGTGTCTCACCCCACACTCTGCTGCCCAGGACTCACAGTGGCTATAAAAAGGTAGGCTGAAGTCAGAGTGAACCAATTATGCCAGAAAAATTTTCAGGAATAAGGAGAACATTCAGTGCTCACCCCAATTAATAATGGCTCCAACAGAAAACCTACTAATCAGATTAAATCAGTACTATCTTAAGACCCTTTTGGTCCTTAAACACAGCCAGCATTACATAATATGTCCCTCCATAGACACAATTCTATTCAGGAAAAATACGACCTCTCTTTCCTTTAAATCAAAATAATCATGCAATCACTTTGCCAAAGCTCAGTCTTATTAGACAGGAGTAACACAAGAGTTACAGCTACTATATTTCCTCTGTCTGTCTATAACAGTTGCATGAAATTCATCTGTCTAAACAAGCAAATTTTGACATTGGGGTCTCAGAAATATAAGTCATTATCAGATACTACTGTCATCTTTTCAGTATCACTGTAATTTATTTAGGAATCTTTACATGACCATATAAATACTTACAGTAGTCTGCAGATTGGTGGAACAACATTGCTTTTCTCAGCTTTTCATAGGTGTTTCTCTATGGTATAAGCCATAACAGTCAGGAGACAGTGTATCCCTGAAAGATCTTGCCTAAAGGACAGCGTTTTGATGGAGCAGGGAGGCGAGACAAGACACTTTTTTTTCTATTGTCTTCTTTCAGCTTCTAATTTGTTAAAGGAAAAATGCCAATATTCTTCAAAAGTTGCAAGATAATTTCTTCCTATTTTAAAACCAGCTATATGACACTTCAAAGGAGTTCTCTAAAGCTGATAATGTGCAGGAAATGACAGCAGAGGACTAATGAGATGCACTTTTTTTTTTTTAAGGAGGTAGAATTCACCATTGTTTGGGGATTTTTCCAACAGTTCAGTCCCATCTCATCAGACAGACTAATTCTTTCTGCTCACTGCCCATCAAAGCAGAACAAAAGGTACATTCTTCAACAGCAGTTCAGGTCCAGTTGGTCAGCAGAACAGGGAGCAGAGAAAAGGTCGAATCTAATGTACTACTGTAACAATGAGATTCTAATAAAACAATAAATTATAAACACATCTAATTATAACCACTTTAAAATAGTGCTAAGTTGCATACAACATCAGTAACCACTAAATATAAGGATGTGACCTTCTGGATGACCATGCCAGCCAATGACCTATATGTTTCTTTAAGAGCCTCACGCTCTAAAATCTACAATGCATAAATGTGGGTGTCTTAGAGAATTCAAATCAGAACCCAGAAAGACTCATGCTGAGAAAATATTTTTGTGTTGCTGCTATGTAACATACTAACCTGCACAACAGGTGTTGGGTAACTCGATAATGGTACAGCTATTTTAGCATACACAGACCATTTATGTTTGCACAGAAAACAACATTACAGGGATAAGTACTGGCATGAACATCCATGAGGGTACACTTATTGTATTTTTGGGGTAAGATACCAGAATAAATATCTTGGCTATGGTGCAACACCTAGCTCTAAATATCCATAAGATGTTCTATAGCAGGGTGATTTGCAGAGCTATAAAGAAAATTAAGAGATGCTACATATACATCGTACAGACTTTTTTTTGAAGTATGTATATGGATAAATTATCTTTTTTTCCTGAACTGCTTTTACCTCAATATTTCCTAAGTAATATTTCTTCATTGAACTAGGACAAAATTTTGGAATACTTTTGTAGTCCATAAATAAAGTCTGTTAACCTTGTTTCTAAGAAGAATAATTTACAACATCTGGAGTTTTTTCCATAAGAAATCATGTGAGCTTGTAATTCTCATTTTTTGAAAAGAACTCCAGTCATACATCTTGGGATTTGGTTGGTTGGTTTGTTTGTTTTTTTAACATACATTTGCAATTTCAAAATTGACTGTGCCCCTGACTTTTCCCTGGAATATAGAGGGAAGAAGGACAGAAGTCCAAATATTTTCCATAGAAAGACAGATTCATTAAGGTTGGAAAAGACCTTTAAGATCATCAAGTCCATGAATAAAAAGGACAGAAATTAGCCCTTAAAAACGCTTTGTGCTCTTAAAAAATATCCTACTCTAGTGGAATGTGTCCCTACCCATGGCAAGGGGCTTGGAACCAGATGATCTTTAAGGTCCCTTCCAACCCAAACCATTCCATTTTCTATGATAAAAACACTCTACAGGTAGTGATATTGCCATTTTACAACCTCATTAAATACCACTTTACGGCCATTAGAATGGCAGCTGTAGTATTCTTGAAAGTGTTCAGCCACCTAAAGCAGGGTTGCCACTGTGATACATTGGACATTAATTAATCTAACTCTTATTTTGAGGCACAGTACATGAACATTGCCACCATACCGACAGAGAGCAGTACATATCAGAAGAACATGTCAGTATCGTGTTTCTCCCCCTTACAAGAAAAGAGTAAATCGGCAAGTTTAATGGAAAATAGTGTGTTAATTTCTACAAAGTACTTCCACTAGTGCCCTTAGAAAAATCACTGCTTTAGGTCCCTATTCACAGAGTAAAGTCAAAAAGCTTCAACACAAAAAGCCACAGAAAGAGGGCTCCCTGAGATGTGAGAAGAAAAGCAGGCAGAACTGAGAAGTTGTTCTCACCCAACACTCAACTCTTCTGCAACTCTGTAGCAGAGAAGTTTCTCTGCCCTTCAAGGTTCAACACACCTGGCTCTGGCAGGGCCACAGGTAATGTCTGTAAGAACTCCTGAGCAGTTCTGCCTCTCTGCAGTGGCCACCCTGCCAGACTGCTCCTCCTTCTTGCTCCTTCCTTTCTCCCAGTTTGTTTACTGGGAGACAAGTGGAGCTGGTGCCACTGCCTGTCCCCGTTGGGCTGGGTGGCTCAGCTGTCCCTCATGACCGTGGGCAAGAACACCACCTGTCACCTTGCATGGCCACACCCAGTCCAGATCCAAAATGAGCATCAAGAGCATCCAGCCCACCACTGTGGCTTGGATGGTGCCTGGTGCTGCCTGCACTGCCAGTCGTGCACCGTGGGGAGAGGAAAGCATGGAAAAAGACTTTGTTAATAACCCTGCATAAAGCAGCACAACCTCTTTCTTCAACAAATGTGTTACACTTCCAATAAAATTACTAGTTTTCTCCAGTCAAACTAGATTAATTTTCCTTTAAAGATATTTTAGTTCGCTCAAGGCATCTTAAGCACCCTATGTAAATGAATTAGGAATGACAGTTTCTCCAGTAAGGGGATAGGTGACCATGTTCCTTTCTTGTACTGTACATACTTTGTGAGAACAAAGAATAAAAGCCAGCATGTTATCTGTATGCATGTTATTTAAATGGCTCTCTCCCCTTGCTTTGTCAGAGCTTAACATTCCCAGTGATGTGCGGAGAAAGACTTTGAAACATAAAAATGGGACTACAGATAACATAAAATTACTTCTCAGCAACAAATGCACGTCTGCCGGCCTATAGATGTGCTAAGTAAAGCACAGTGGAATTTTGCAAACAAATTTACAGCGTGTCAAAAGCTTTAGTGAGAAAGCAGATTGAGCAATGCTCTGTAATAATGGTACCTGTCCAAGGGTGCTTTGCCTGCGTTGCAGGACATCTACTGCTGCACAAGGTCACAAATCTTAACACCTTAAATCAGACAGACAGTTAGTTGTTCAACAAAATTTTCTGTGTTACCATATTCTTGTAATTCTATGACCTTTTTTATGCCTTTGAGAGAGATCCAGTAATTAAATCAGAATTAAGAAGTCCTAACAGTGGAACATGTTTCCTAGGTAAAGCAGATTTCTGCTTACCTTAGAATATTAAATAAATACCTAGTCTTAATTCCAGATTATTTAAGTTTGGACTGCACGGGATAAAGCATCCCCTGTGTCTCTTCCTCTGATACACAATAAAATGCATGATAGGCTCTCTTTCAGCATCTACAAGAACAGCTAATAACATGGCCAGATACCCTGGACTGATGGGCATCCCCCAGAATCAGGGCATGCAAGAAGGAGCACACAAGGCAATGACAGGAGAATTGCTGCAGTGTGCTGTGAGGCTGAGATGTGAATCAAGTTATCAGGCAGGCTCTGGGGCCGGCAAAGCAGGCTGGGAAACACTTTTCAATTTTGTTCCTTTCGAACCAAGTGAAGGAGAACAGCTTCTGCTAAGAGCTAAACAAACTTCTGGAAAGTATTTATGTGCCCGGTTTGAGGTTTACCAGCCCCTGTTCTAATCAAAGGATTTGGGTTTCTTGTGGCTGATGCTTTAGTTATGGAGTTACTCATTGCAGAAAGCCGTTGCCGTGGTAGCTGGGTGACCCAGGGGGTTAATAAAGCGAATTTCCACCCCAGAGATCTGTGATTCATGCTTGGCTTAACAGACAGCAGTAAATGAGTTTGGTGGTCTCAAACTAGCCCACAGACTCACTGTAAAATCCCAGCATCATTTTAAAGGAATTTATCTTAGCTGGGATTTTCTATTCATAAGAGAACTAAGACTGGAATAATAGGGTTATGTTTCAGGGCAGGATGAGAGGCCATTAAGTAATCCTAGTATATTATTAAGTAATGTAAGTTTAAATACATGTGCATAAAATCTCTGGAATTAAATTTGAAAAAATGAATTAATTCCATTATGAGTTTAACTTTTGACCAAATAGTTGCAAGGAAAAAGTGAAAAAAAAGCCTTTCCAATAGAGTGTTGAAGACAGTGCTATTCCACTAAGTATGCAGGGAAAGCTACAGCTCTCCAGGACAAAAAGTTTCACTCCTTGTGGAAATGCAGTCCTTTGGAAGTGTTTGAAGCAGTTGTTTTTAAATTTAGTTCTACAAAGACAATTAACTCCTTCATGCCAAGATGTGAGATGTTTTTTAAATATTTCTGTCAATGACAGTCCTTAAATACTTCTTAAGAGGCTAAAGGTTTAAAACTCACTGTGGACTTTTATCATTATCCCACAGATAATAATACAGATAACCACCTTCTGAGGGCAATGTGTACTTTAGTCCCAGGTTCCTTATCTCACTTAACATTGTGCATCACACAAGAGGCAAGAACTCTAGAAAAGCTTTTCACAGATAAGACAATTCCAGAACAATGTCAATATCCTGACAGAAACAGTGCTTTTGCCTCTTTTGGGGGGAAGTACATCTTAGACACTTCACATTTAGTTTTCTTCTCTCTAAAGGGGCAGAAAGAAGGTTGGACTATGTTTTGCCTCTGCCCGTAGCTCTGGCTAGATCACAAGCTGATGTAAATCAACATCATTCTCCTGTGGTCTTTACCTTCCAGATGAGAATCTAAATCTTTGCTTACTTCCTCAGCCAGTGAGAAGTGAAGTCCAGAGCTGTCAGAGGGCCATCACTGGGCAGGTTTATCGAAAAATCCAACAGACTGTAGTACATTTTCTCTTTATAAAGTATAAACAGCCCACATGTTTATGGATGACAGTGGTACTGGGAAGGAGGTGAGAGGGAGAGATGTGGGGAGCGACAAATAGACTGTAAATTAAAATTAACTGCATCAGAAACTTGAAGGAAAGATACAAGTTGGGTGCTGTGCGTAGAAAATATCTTATTGCAGTCAAGCCTGACCCCGTTCCTTGAAAAGCATTTCTCTGATTTGTTCAGGTCACAAGTGGGATGGAAATGAGCCTCTGTACTGCTTCTTCACACATCCGGATTTAATAGACTTTTTTCCACTGATAAAAGACCACTAATGAGTTCATTTTCAAGCTATTAAATTGGCTAGAATAGCTAGTTCTGCTGATGATTGCACAGAGACCTGACGGTCACAGTGGGTTTTGTCTTTGGCTGTTAACCATTTGCTGTCTTGCTGTTGCAATACAAATGTTTAACTAAAAAAAGAAGGGAAACCAAGCAAAATAAACCTTGCCCTGTCCCTTGCTCCCCACTCATCTCTTTGTTCTACCCTTTCCATTTTGTGTCTCTGTGTGTTTCTCAGATGCCTTTAAACACAAATACTTCCTTCCCAGAGAGCTGTCATACCAGCAACACTGTGATCCAAACAATTAGAACCACATTCACGACAACATTTGACTTCAGTTTTGGATGGGAGCACAATTACTATTTTCCTTTGTTCACTGAAATGTTTTAATTCAGGGTATGACATGCCCTTCACCAGATACCACATGCATTTTTTGACGGGTCTGGAGCCCGTGTCCTTACAAAATGCATATGTGGACTGCCCAAAGTTACACATTGCAGCCTGAAGTCTTAATGGAACAACTTATTTCTTTAGCTATGATTGCAATTAAGGTAACGCTAAGTGATTTCTCTTTTGGTTTAGATACATATCACTGCAGTATCACGCAGTCCATCAGACTTTTACAGGCAAACAATTAATTGCACAGCTGCTTGGTGCTGTAACCTCTGCCCCCAGTGCTTGGGGTTTGCCTGACACTTGACAGCACCATCTCTTTCCATTCAGAGAAACTGTTAATGTAATTGTGTGACACACGTTAGAAATTGATTTGACCTCAGCGTTTAATATGTATATATCTCCAGTCCAAGAAGAAGAGAAATAGCAGCCAAAGGGGGAAAGGCAGTGACATCATGTAACATTTTGGTACATGGGCCAGTAAGGAACAGATTCACAGACATCTTTGAAAAGAAACAGCAAAACATATGAAAATGTAAAGTATCCCACCATTGTCTTCACAAACTTTGCTCCCAAATATCGGTGTATCAAGTGCTGATCCTTTTGTCAGAGCTCAACCAGTAAGTCACAGCCAACACTTCCTAAAGAGGAAATTTTTGAAGCTACCTGTTTTTTCTCTTTTTTTTTTAAATTGCCTGGCTGCAGCCACACTGTGTCTATCCACAGCACCCCTTGAAAGGCAGCTGCAATCCATCACCTCATCCAGAATGGAGTTGCCACACGAGTGACGTGTCAGTGTCATGGGCTGTTTGTTTGGCTGTGCACAACCACGCTGCCTGCAGAGCAGTCGCAGCCTGGAGCCTTCCCTACAAAACAGAGCAAGTATTTAAAATCAGCCTTTTGTCAGTTAAAATCTTCACTCAGAGATTTAATTAATTCTATTAAAAGCATCAGAAGGCAACTTCCCCTTAATGGAAACATTACTTACCTCTTCAAATATTTCAGTCTAGTATCTCCTGTTGGAACAAAGTTGTGCAAGTTTCAATTTATCTACAGGCAAAAAAATCTTGTCTTGTAAATATTTTTAACTCATCTCAGAAGAATGATTTTTGAAGCTTAATATCTAGTCAGCACCAAAATTATGGGGATCTTATTATGAACATGACAACAAGAAGTCACAGAACTTGAAATGTAGTTATGTTCATGACTCCATTTCGTATGTGTTAAATTTTTGTGCTGCCTAATTTCAAACATCAAGAATCTGCTGATATTTCTGTTCAGTTAAATCCTATTCTCTATGTGATGATGCAAGTTACTTGTGGATAATTAGCTGAAACTAAATTGTAGATTAGAGTAAGTTGACACAGGAAGAATATATTTCATTTCAAAGAAAGGGAAAAAACACCTCTGAACCAAAAACATTGTATTTAAGAAGCTTCAGCAGACAAGAAAAAAATGTTGATTGGAAGACAAGATGGCTACAAACTGGAGAGCTAAGAAAAAAGGAGTAAAAATCAAAATGCACTACTTTTTCATAATTTTTCAATGCACACCTAAAGACCCTACTTCTGAAGAACCTTTGTCAAACATTGGAGCATCCATTTAATTCTCCACAAAGAATGCAGACCAAGTTATGCAGGCTCATCTCACCAAAGGCGCTTCTTCTGTGAGCTGCTTACTCANTCTAAGTTTTCATCTTACTCATCTCACCTGCCTGAGATGGGCAGGGTCATCTCATGAAAGCCACTTCTTCTGTGAGCTGCTTACTCAGAATGCAGAGCAGGGCCCCCTGCCCAGTGCTCCCAGAGCTGACAGAATTGTGCTGGGAGCAAGCAGCCAGAGAGGCTGGGTTTGGCTTTCCTGCCGTGTGAAAGCAGCTGCAGGAGAGAGTCTGGATCATGCTGGAGCACACAGCTCTGTGTTTCTGTCATTCTGAGGTGAGTCCTGAGTACTACAACATTTTACGATGTACCTCAGTCACGAGGCAAGCACTGTTCCACAGAGGTAAAACATGTAGCTGCCTCTCTAATGCTTATTAAAGAACAGGTTTGGCACAGCGAGGCTTTTTATCAGAGAACCTGTTAGAGAACAGTCTGAGCAATACTCAGGGAAGTTACACTGGAGAAGCTTTAAAAGCTGACTACTTCAAATGCATGGCAATTTTATATGGACATTTCCAAAGTGAATTGAGCTAAATCCAGTGAAGACCTCTTTCACTTTGAATAAGGGAGTTACACCATACAGTTTAACAATGCAGTTTAAATTAGCACTTTTAGGAAATTTGAATTCTAATTCCGTAGTGAATACTGTATAGGCAAAACACAAATTCCAGTTCTAGCAGTGCACTGTAGCAATGAAATCTGTAACAGGTGAGCAAGATTTCTGTCTCCATGACAATATTGCTTAGGTTTTCTGAATAAATCCTAAATGGTATTTAGTACTACTTTTAGCAATTCAATGCAAGAGATACTATTTAAAGAAATTGTAAGGATTGGAGTCTTGCTTTACTGTACAGGTCAAGAAATGTGGTCAAAGGTTGTAGACTTCAACTTCTGACCACCAAATGTAAAATTCAGGAAAGAAACAGGAAAAGGTCAATGAAAGCATTGACCAAGAAAAGTATAATTACCAAAGCAGTGTGGCTATTGCAACTGGCCTCAGCTATTCTGAGACAGACAAAACTCTCACCATCAAGAAGCCATCAATACACATCACACTAGCAGTTCTGTCTGGCAGCCTCAATTCCCAGCCATTGTGTTACAGGTTAATAATTCATCTCTTCTCACCAGTCAGATTGTACCTTGACTCTAAGCCAATTCATAACAAATGCTATTATAAAACCACAAAAACCTCAGGTTAATCTAATGTTTAAGAAGATAGATAACCAAGTACTGATGCAAATTTTTCTCTTTTCCTCTGGACTTTTCAAGGATTCGCAGCTTTCACAGCTCTTTTTTTTGACATACAGGTGTTGCTGAACAATAAGTGAGCTGGATTATTCTTGATGCACAACAGGGCATGATTGTTTTTTAAAATGAAATACAAGGAAACCTTAGAAATTTCATTTGCATGTAATCAGCATCCATTTCCCACAAATGCAATGCCCAGTCAACCGGAAGAAAAATGACTTTTAAAAGCAGGTGTTCTTTCTAATTATTGTTGATTCAAGCAAGTTATTAACGCTTATGTGCACCCAGGTTTACACTGATGTAACCTTGCTTGCCTATCAGCAGAGTCCTGATAGAGTACCTTTTGGTTTAGTCCCCAAACTGGAGTTTATAGTTCAAAACAGCTAGTCCTGCTCTTGTAGGAACAGCAGGTTACACCTCACCCTGCAATGCTGACAGCCAAGGTAAGAACAGAGCCCAGCCTGCCCTGCTGCTGCAGCGTGGAGGGAAGGAGCCATGTAAACAGAACACCAAGGGTTAAATGTGCACACAGAACTCTGAAATATTCAAGTTGTTTATTTCTCCAGGCTTACAAATTTGATTACCATGGAGCACAGAGCTATTAAAAATATGACCTTTCATACTGTACAACTTGGCGAAAAGCCAAATAATAACTTTGTTTGATTTGGGTAGTATGATAGAGTGCCTATTCAGCTGGAAATAAAATTACTTTTCTTTACAGGAAATTATACCTGGAAGACTAAATGTCCATCATGAACATAACACACATACGGAGTCATTAATTCAGACTCATGGCAGCCACTCTCAGAGAAGTAAAGGGACAATGTTCTTAGGTGTAGCAGAAAAAGATGCAGATTTCTAATACTTGTCTGGCATTTGCTCTGTGATGCGGATAAAAGAAATAAGTGCTGATAATAAGTGATAAGACAGAAAAAAACCCCAGGTTGTGTAATTAGTACGGCACAGATAGTTCACAATTCCTTGTCTTGAACAAGCAGTTCTATTTTTATGCTTTTTGATACACAAACAAAGGGAAAATATGAATCCTATGCTGATGTTAGATAGACAGACATTTGATCTGACAAAACCTCTCGTTAGTGCTTCCACTAATACCAATGACAAAACTTGTAGATTTCAGTCCAGTAGGGAGTAAAATCAAGAAGATATGCGCAGAAGAAGAAATGTTTGTATAGCCCTCTTGTTTTCAGGTGTGCTACACTGAAATCCATGAAAAAAAAAATCCCAAGAAGACAGAAAATGATAGGTGACAGGAAAGAAAATTATCATTTCAGCTTCCAGGTATCTTTGGCATTAAAGATGTCTTCTACTTTAATTAGACTAGAATGACACATGACAAATACCATCCTTGAAAAAAAAAAATCCTGCATAATTAAATTTTCCCTTTACTCAAAATACTTTGATTGTTTGGCTGACTTCTCTTGGTTTTGCTGATTATTTATTTATTTATTTATGGAGGCACAGGGGATTGGCAAAATATTATTTTTCTGTGAAAACAATATTTCAGTAGACTGAAATTTCAGTGTTCTCCACGAGTTGTTTTTTATTCTGCTTGTTTATTGTCATATTACTTCCAACAAATTACTTCCTTTGTTTCACGTTTGCAAAAAAAGAACATTCTAATCAGAAAGATGTTATTAAAAGAAACTCACTGGAATATGTAGGACTGCTGAAAAATCATGAATACAAGATGATTAAGAAATTGGAATGGGGACTTTCTACTTCTCTGGAAAGTTTTGTAGACTCTGTAATTACCACCCATGCTCTGAAGTTTTATGTCTTGTCTGAAAATTGAATTTCCAGTGAGTTGCATTTTTTCTATTTAGCTGCGAAAATCAGGCACAAGGGAATCACATTTCACTTAAAGCAAGGCATTAGGAGAGCAATGGCTATCTATCACTCTCCAAAGCACTATACAGGAATGGCTTGAAAGAGAGATGACAATGAAAAAAAAACCCCAAGCATTCTTTAGAAAGAAATATTGTAAATCTTATTTCTTGCTTTGTTTTCTTGACTTTTCTTATGAAATTGCTTTGGGATGTAGGAGTTACCTCAGAAAGTTAGACAAAAGTTGTACCTCATATAATATTCTACTGAAAACAACTGTTCATATCACACTCTCCAGTTTTGAGGAAATTTGGCTGAGGGATTCTGGCCACATGGGAGTTTTCCTTTCTATTCCCTCAGTATAATACTGGTTTTTGATTAAACCCCAGAAATTTACATTCTTTTCAGTTTAAGAACACTCACTTCAAGTGCTCTAAAATTAATAAACCAATAAATAAACCCTCAACACTTCAGTGCAGGTTTTCACTTTTTCCTGCAGTATCAGGTCAGGTATGGAATCCAATTAAGCCTTCACCTTAGGCAACTTTTCATGTTCATATGCTCCCCAGGCTTACTGTGAACTCTAAAAAAGAAGTAGAGGCAGCAATAAGAAAGGGTTCTGGCTCTGTAGCTGTGTCTTCATCACCAAAGGAGATTTCAGAGCCCAGCTTCAAAGTCGGTCTCAAAAAACCCTTCCATCTGTGTCAACAATCATTACTCATTTTTTTGACCTATTATCTTTTTTGCATTCACTTTTGAAGTTAAATCAAACTTTTGTGCACAGGAGATAGATATGGGTGGTCTAGGAATGGATACCTAACATCCTTCAGTTTAAAAGTCACTATTTCCTCCTGTTACCTTTCTTAGGGAGAAAGACTGTGAGTTGTGTTTGAATTGAGTTTGGAGAGAGACAGTTCTAAATATTGAGATCCTCTTTACTCACCCATGAGGAGTTCCAGGTCAGATTGAAAGTGTGCTACAACACGACAAACTCCTGTGCCCTTTCACTTGCTCTGAACTCGCTTCAGAGTTAAGAAACTAGTCACTTGTCAAGTGCTAAACAGCCACTGGACTGATCAAGTGGAGCATGATAGCAGAAAAAACAGAGAAGGAAAAGAATGGATTTTATGCAAATTATAAAGTCACTGCTATGCACATAGCCCTGATCATTGCTTAACCGAAGCAAAACTGGACAAAGAAAGGTTGTTTTTAGGTTGTGTAAAGGTATCCCATATCTTACACTGGCACTTACTTGCCACTTTGGGACTGCATATATATTGCACATTGTCTTGTCTGCTGGAAAGATTAGAGGGATGAACTGCTCCTGCTCCTCTATGATACTGCCTTCCTCAGAGAATAGCAGCCACCAACTGCATAATGGAATGATAGCAAACATATTAAGAAATGCAAGTCTCAAAGCATTCCTTCTGTTTTCTCCTGCTTATGGTGAAGAGTTACTCTTAATACATACATTGTGAAAGACCGAGGGGGGACCTCATCAGTGCTTTGTAATAGCTGAGTATAAATCCAAAGCTCTATGGGTAGTATCCATGATTAATTGCATTCAGTCGACATTAGACTCTGTCATTATCAGCTGCTTGCTGCTGAGCACTTGCTATGCTGTTAATTATTGCTGTGTGGCTCTAAGGGATGCTTTCAAAACATTTCAAATTTTGCTACTGTAATAGCACAGGAGAGAAATCAATAAGTTGCTATTTAGCAGATGAGAGAAAAACAGACACTTTTATAAATGTTTCGCATAGTTTTGCTTTATTTGAGACTGGATACTCTATCACTGATCATAAATGTGCTTCCAAGACAGAACTGGCACCTGGCATCCTATCCAGATTTCACTAAAACTTCTTTGTTTTTCATCAACCCACACACAGAGCAATACCTTCTGGCACACAAGGAATACGAAAAGAGTAAAAGGGTTGCACTCACATTCCCAATGTTTCTTGCCATGGATATTTTTATCAAATTTTTGCTAGCATATCCCTTGTGACTCAGGAAAAAACCCAAACCGCCCCACCTCACATTATTTATTATTATGGTGATGGACATGGAAATCATTGGTTTTTTATAGGAAAGAAAATACTATGGTACCAAACTGGAAAAAAAGCTGATATAAGATGTGCCACTCATTCTATATTATGCTATTACTTCAAAGCTAACATTAACTTAATCAAAAAACACACAACGTATTCTTTTCTGCAGATGTTCTTACATTTGTAATGGTCAGCCTTACAAGTTTTATCCATGGTGCAGTCAAGGGGAAAACAAGTAAAATTACAGTGCAACGTGCAACAACAGTAATAGGATGCTACGCCCTGCAGTAATCTGTATTAGTAATTATCTCTGATAATTAAAAGGAAGATTAAATTTAGGTAACAGTGCTAATAATAGAAAGAATCTACAAAAAGGGAAAAATATATATTTTAATACTTTTAAATCTGCTTCTTGTCAAATTTTCCAAAACAAGATTTTTCTTTATTTCAGATCGTCACAAAACATTGAAATATGTTCTCTTCTGATTCAGAGTTAAAGAAATTTCTGACATGCCAACATTTCTAGAGTTAGGACCTTTATTTAAACCAAGTGGAACAGATCCAACAGCTGCAAGAAATAGACTCCACACTGGGATTGGTGAAATACAGCAATTGGGTGTAGGAGAGGTGGAAGAACCAATGCTGGAATATGAAGGATGCACAAAATATGACTTTCTGGTGGTTGCTTATTCTGGTATGCTATCAATAGATCCTTCTGACCACAAACTGCATCCTGGACCAGGAAATCTGTCATGATCAAATTTACAGCTCCACTGGCTTCTCTCCAGAAAAAGACTTTAGATACTTTCAGTCAGTTTGGATTTGTCAGGTATATGAGAAGACACTGAGTACCATTAATTACCAAATTACTGTCCAAACTGGTGAAACTTGTGGTTCATTTTTATTCCTTGGATTAGGAACTATAACACTCCAGTCAGCTCCATACGCGAAGAGCTACAACTAGACCTAAAGTGGAAACATTTACAAATAAATAAAGTGCATAAATGATCCACTCAATGACAACATCAAGAGACCTTGTAAATCAACTGCTATCAGCTAATGCTATTATCTAAACGAGATGTAGTGACTGAGATCATCTGCATATGCATCCCTATGCCTGTACAATGCGATTACACACACAAGGGATGTGTACCTACAAGCAGAGGAGCCTAAAGCAATCCAGAGGCACCAGTTTTACAAGCCCACATTTGTGGAACAGAGATCTGGATTATGCATGTCTGAGCCATCAGTGAGATAGAGAAATTGCATGTCGATTACCATCCTGTTGAGAAATGGGAGAATGAGCTAAGAAGAGACTGAAGGAAGAGTGTGCCAGAGGCCAAATGATTAATATATTTTCTCAGTATTAGCATCAACAATGTGCTGCCTCAGAGGAAGTCACGGTTAAAGAGTATCCACTAACTTGATGCAAAGCTCAATAGAATATTAGAATAAATAGGATAAAAAATTGCCTTCATATCATGCAGGAAGGCTTCCTCATATCATGCAGGAAGGCTTCCTGATCTAACATGTCTCATATTGCTTTTCTGGGCTAATTTCAGCTTTACTTTATGATATTCATGAAAAATCAATTATGTGACAGAAAGAGTGAGAGACCTAAGAGGCACCCACCTCTGTGCCCAGCATCACCACTGGCTGGAAATTGATGCCAGACAAGTTCTAATTAGGAATAAAGCACAAATTTGCAACAGTGAAGCTGACTAACCACTGGAAAAAATTATTAAAGGAAGTGGCGTTTCTCTCTTTGTATCACTTCCAAGCAACCGTAGAGGCCTTGCTGGAAAGAATGTATTGGCTGAGCACACATTACAGAGCTCAACAGAGTCAATGGGATCTAACAGTTCATAACAGACTGGTCAGACTGGACAAACAGTTCTCCCTCGGAATTAATTCTCATGCATCTGCTAGCACAAGGAAGCTACCAGCTCTGTCAGGAAGAAGATAAAGAAGACAAAGCCCCCTTCCTAAATTTGACACTGCACTTGCTTAACAGTGGTTGGCAGATTTACCCCTAAACAAATATGAGAGAAATATAAAAAGTTATGAAAAGGAGCACATATTTGCTTTACACCTAAAGCATAAATTCCTGTTACCATCTATGAGAAGTATTGGAAAAGGCAGCAGCCTAAAAGGAGATTGAAGTTGGGCATCCTGTTATTTCTTTAGCTCTTTTAGCCCCTATAAATTTGATAAAATATTAATAAATAAAAAGTAGACATTTACTTTAACTCTCCTAAGAAATAATGAAGAGTTAGTGAAGAAACTAAGTACTGTGAGGTATTAAATGATGGACCTTCAACCACATCCTGAGTTGCAGCAAAAGCAGCATGGCCAGCAGATCAAAGGAGATGATCCTGTCCTGCTCTGCTCTGGTGACATCCCACCTGGAGCACTGCATCCAGCTCTGGGGTGCCCAGCACAGGAAGGACATGGACCTGCTGGAGTGAGTCAGGAGGAGGACGCCAAGATGATCAGAGGGATGGAGCAGTATTCCTATGAGAAAAGGCTGAGAGAATTGGGATTGTTCAGCCTGGAGGAGACAAGGCTTTAGGGTGACCTAACTGTGGCCTTCCAGTACCTGAAGGGAGTCTGTTAGAAAGCTGGAGAGGGACATTTTATAAGAGCATGTAGTGACAGGGCAAGGGGTAATGGTTTCAGACTGTAGGTTTAGACTAGGTATTATGAAAAAACTCCTTACTGAGAGGGTGTTGAGCACTGGAACAGGTAGCCCAGAGAAGCTGTGGATGCCCCATCCCTGGAAGTGTTCCAAGGCCAGGTTGGATGGAGGAGGCTCTGGGTGAAGTGAAAAGTGCCCTGGTCCAGTGAAAAGTGTTCTGGTCCAGTGAAAAGTGCCTCTGTCCATAGCTGGGGGAGTGGAATGAGATGATCTTTAAGGTCCCTCCTAACCCACATTATTTTATGATTCTGTGCTTCTATGATGCAATACAGTAGAGCTTAAAGCAAAGTCTGTCTTGTGAGAGAAACTACGTTTTGCAGCTAAACCAACTCCCTAGGGTTTGAAAGTGTTTCTTGCACAGAGATGAACAGTTTTAAGCAAGACACCAATCATTACACATCTCTACCTGTAAACAAGACAGCTCTTATGTTTTCAAAGCCTGCTATACTGGCTTTCAAGCAAATAGCTCTCATTTCTCTTCCTCCATTTAGATCTGAGAGATTAATTAAGCTCATCAACAGTTGATTAATGCAGGTAGGAAGCCTGTGGCTTCCTCCAATTACATTTCAATGATGTGGTACTCCTAGATATATTTGTTCGGCTTTTAAGAAATATATCTGTAAGAATGATCTAGGCAATTGTCGCGTCAGATTAAAATACATTATAAAATCATTAGTGAACAACACCAGCAGCACATTCTGCGTAGCCATCTGGAAGAGATGCTACAGAACAGACCAACATTTCTTCTGGTATGAGAAGGGACTCCGGTTCAAATGTACTTGCACTTCACTAATATCTGCTCAGTTATTTTATTACTGTGGAAGCAAGGAGTTGCTAAGCTATGGAAAAGGGATGTGGCAGCAGAAAAATGTTTATTATAAAGCACACCCTATGACTTACTCCTCACCTGTAGTAAAAATGTAGATTCATGCCATTCCAGGGCACTAGAGGAAACTATTGCTCCCGACTCTTTGCATCTCTGACAGTTTCATCTCCTGATGAAACACATTGGTCTCAATTGGTAAAATCCCAGCATAGGAACTATGCTAAAGACTAAGAGTAGATAAACTAGGTTTTGGTTTTGTTTTTAGTTTGTTTGGTTTTGTTTGTGGAAGGGTGGAGGAAATGGTTTCAAACATTTAAAATGCACTTTAGAACTCCAGTAAGACAAGACAGAGACCTCCTGAAGTAAAAACATCTTGATCCTAAAAAATTATCCCTTTCTTTGAGGCACACAGGGAAATCAAAACAAAATAGGAATCTTCCTCATCTTGAGAAAATGCATTCCCTTTAATTTCCTTTGCTAATTACAAATCCCATTGCAGCAACTCCACCAAAGTGAGAATTGGGATTGGAAGCTTCTGATTAGGAGGGTGCTCTAGAATGATGGAGCAGAGCTTGGAGGATTAGAACAAATGTACTTAATCACATTTCCCACCAGTTTTTTGAGCTGCCTACATGTATGGATGAACATGGAGTTTCCTGAATTTGAGAGCACAATTCCCACAGGTTTGTGTACTGCCTGGACTTTACTTTGAGCGCCTTAGTGTTCCCAAGAAAACACGACTGGAGCAATCCAGGTTGAGGCAGTAATGGGATGGGACCTGTTTGCTCAGAGCACTCCTCAGTGTGGCCTTGCCTCAGCCACAGCTGTGGTTCTTCCAGCCTGGAACAGGACAAAGAGCTGGAAGGTCATACAGAAGATCAACTCCTCTCTGTATTAAATCTTTGATTCTGTAATATACTTTACTTATATTTCTATTAAGTCACACATAAATCCACTTCCTAAAGCACCTTCCCTAATGTCTTGATTTTCCTTTTTTTTTTTTTTTTTTTGATGATCCCAGACTTCTAAACTCTTGCATCTTCTAGCTGGATTTGTTAAGGAAAAGTTACATATACATTAACAGTTACAGCCATGTTCAACTACCATGTTTAATTGCTTCTCACAGTTATATATAATATAGTAGAAACACACATAAACGGTACATCTCCTCAATTCATTTATATTCAATCCTGTACCTGGGATTAATTCTGTGTTTATTTTATCAATTTCAATGGGATTATTCTTTTTGCATCAAAGACTTAGGTGTTACCACTCCTGTTGCCAGTTTAATTTTTCTAATTGATATGGTTTTGCTGAAACCATTTAATTGAATTTGTTCCATTAGCAGTAGAACTGATCCTGATATATGGAAAGAATATGGTTTAAATAAATGAGCAAATATTCACCACTTTTATTCAACCTGATATGGTTTTTCACCGAAATCAGTAGTCACTTCTCAAAACAAATTCATTTTAATTCCTTCCGATTTATTTCCCCTTCTATTTACTACTTCTTTGTCACAGTTGGATGCATTTAAGTAAACCAATTGGTATTTATAGGAAGCAATTTTCATTTAAATCCTTGAAAGATCGTTTAAATATTTCTTTAGCACCCACTGCTCATTAACTGAAACGAAGACGTTCCTGAAATGCAGTAGACTTGTTATTGATACTACTACAGGATCTTATTTTAATGGTGTTCTCATTTTCCTCTTCCTCACAGTAATTTAGGCAGATCAGTTTTGTGAACAGGACAGATTGGCTTAAGGTTTATATGCAAACTTAATCCTCCCTCACGTTTCCACCAAGTTAGTGCTTCCCCTTCTCTGACGCCTGCAGACTCCATTGGCCCAGGAATCTCCAATACAGCAGCCAGAGCTCAGGGACCACTAAAATGATCCTCAGTCATGATATGGATGTAGCCAGCAACTCTGTGTGAAGTTTCCTTGACACATCCAGCAACACTTGGTTTTTGATTTATAGTATCAACAGGACAGCAACTTCAGGAGTCCAGGATTCAAGCCAGGGGTGGAGCCACGTTCCCAGGAGGTAACAGACCAGCACAGGATGCATCCAGTGCTCCTACAGAAGGACTAAAATGCAACGCTTAGGTAAGAAGTGCTTGCTTTCAAAACCTTAAGAATCACAGAGCTGTCTTGAAAGTGTGGACTGAAGACAATAATCCCTTACAGCATGCAGTGCTGCCCTGATCTGAATGGTGCAGTTTGGGTGATGATGTTTGAGCGCCAAGCGCTCTGTTCAGGACAGCTCAGCTGTCCCAGTGATGTGATCCCATACTGCAGCCTAAATATTTCTGCTTTCTATGAAAGCAACTTCTCATAAATTACTGGCAACTGTACTTAAAAACTGGGTGTAGTGAAGTTCCCCGTGATTTCCAAGTGATGCATAGGTTTTCATGCAGAATTTGGTGAGTAGTCAGGGCAGGACACACTGTCCTGATGGTTCAGTTTCTTTTCAAAGCATCCTAAGAGCCTTCTTTTTCTTCTGATTTTACATGGCTATCTCTTACTGCTTTTTAACATTGCTTTATTACCAAAAGTTGCATACCAATGCCACGCACACAATGGTGGCTACTGTTCTGTGATGCTCCTATTGAAATATGTTTTATAATCTCTTTGCACATCAGGAATATATAGATTAATGAAATTTACCGTCAAATATTTAAAACTGGTTATCAAGGATTCCAGAATTCACCTCACTCTCAAGGATAAGTTATAAGATCTTTGTGCTTGCAGCACTAGGCACTTAATAACATTTTTGGTACATATTAACAATATGTCCCCTACTTCTTCTACTTAGTAATTTGTAAGTCAGCCCCATCTCTTCTAGGATTTCATATGAACAGACAATCTTCCTTGAAGTGTATGTACAGCTGCTATTAATAGTAGACTTCAGTATGATAAAGAAAGAACACATCCAGTAGAGCTTTGCTAACATTCAAGGTGATTTGAAATTGAAGTCCAAATCCACAGAGATGCCTTGTTCCTCTGACTTTCACAATGACAGAAAAGTTCTCTGACTTCATGACACTTATTTACTCTCTGAAGCCATCAAGAAAACAGCCAAAGTTATACACTGATTTTGCTGCATCACCTGGATGGTGATTTCTGTGTTGATTCCACCTCTATAAAGGCATGTATGCCTTCATTCAGGTGGAAGAGAAAACCAAAAGAACTGTAACAGCATCTGCGAGGATCCCTTCCTTAATTTTCACATTGCTTTGTTTCAGTCTCTTCTGCCCTATTTACTTACAGATTAAATCAGAAATCCAGAAACTGGCAAAGTCTCTATTTCCCTCTTATTCTGCCCAAGATCTTGTCATCTTTTCTAACCTCCTTTCCAGCTGGTTCATCCCTGGGCACTGATGACTTTCTGACTCTCTCAGGAACTGGACCGACTTTGTAGCGGTGATAGGATTGTACATGTTCCTTGCAAAATATACAGTTAATCTATGCCACAGTTTTTCCTCAATTTTTTTTCCTACTAATAAAAAACTCCTGTATTTCCTGACATCAAGCCATCAAGAACCACATTCTAGGTATACTTGGCCACTGTTGACCCAAAGGAGCAAGGCAGACCACAGCAGAGCACACAACATTATTCAAAACAAATAGCTCCAAGCAGACAGAATTAGCATTGTGCCCATCACAACTGAGAAGCAGGGGAGGGCAGACAGATTAAACTCACAGGGAAGGCTCAGTTTATAAAAAAAGCACAGGGTCATAAAGTATTCGCCTGTGTCCTTCCACAAAGAAATTATTTCAGATACCAAACTCCCTTGCAGCTTGTAAAATCTTTACAAGTAGTCCAACCTCCCTGCAGACAAGTTGTGAGTGATGTGCCCATATATCAGGTACCAAGGTCAGCAGATGAAGGAACTGGGCTGGAGGACACCTGTAGAGCATATCGACCCCACAGCTGAGAATCTGCTCCTCCGACTTCAGCACAGGAGGAGCCAACCTGCCACCTCACAACCAACCTGTGCCTTGCCTTGTGCTTTCATAAATGCACCAAATTTCCATGTTTCCACTTCTTAATGAGACACTTCACTAGATGTGAAGTTAATGATTTATGAGTTTAAATAATTTATTTTACAACTGAATTAATTTGCCAGCCACGTTGCACACTTTATAAGGGGGAGCAAGTACTTTCAAAGTGCCTCAGTAATCTAAGTAGCATGTTTCTTTCCTTTATGGCATGTTTCAACAGTTACTACATATGCCAGGACCTCAAAGCATCTCTGCCTTTGGTTAGATGAGGAGAAAATGGTTAATTTGGGTGTGTGAAAAAGGGAAGCTGTTTAAGAATCACCTCTGTGTCATGCTTTGATAAAAAGCTCGGCAAAGGTTTCAAATGAACACACACAACTAGAGCTGGTTTTCAAGCTGTCAGCTTCAAAGAAGATGCAGGATTGTGTAATAATAATGGCCATTAAATTACCTTCTCTCCAACAGTGTGGATCATTTGGAGTCAGGTCATAAACAGAATAAAGGAATCTTAGCTTTCCACTCCTTGCTATATGGGCACTTTGAGACAGCAGAAGACTCTCTTCACAAGTCTCATTAGCTAGCATTACCATCCTCAAAGGACTATGTTAAACTTGAAATTAAACATAAAAAATGAACAGATTTCTAAAAATTTTTAATGGCAAAAATGATGCACACACTCTACTGTAACTGAGGAAAGCAGCTTAAAATATGGGTTTCACCCTCAGAAAATAACAAAAAGTCCAACATTTTGGAAAACACTGTAATTTTCTAAGTATTCATGTTGGCAAGGCGTTCATATAAAACCAGTAATGCTGTTTAGATATATCCAAAATAACAAGCAAATTTAATAGTGGTCAACACAAAAGCTATAATAAAATAATTATATTCATTGTATTAATCTTCTAACTCCTCCTTACATTTAAAATCTGAATGTAGACAGATGCCAGCTACCATTCTTAAGACTGATTTTATCTTAATTTTGTAATTAAAAGAACCAGTAATTTTATTTAATAAAATCAATGCATTTTATTAAAACCATGTGAATTGGTGAGTTTTTTCTGTGACACTTCAGGCAAACACTTAAAGCCTTGTCTAATCAACACGTGGCATTCCAAACCTCAGTAGGATGGTCTTCGGTGAATGTGACAGGAAATATTGCAAGGTTACTGATTTGTAATTTAAATTTTAGTAGCATCTAGGGGCCCTGTACAAGACTGCAGCCAGCCAAACTAAGCTCTGAGAAGATATATGCCATATAACAGTACACAAAGCTTACAGTTTAAGTATTTAGGGCAATATTTTAGGGAAACTGAAAATGCTGAGGAGGGATGACATAAACCTCTGGGAATTTTTCAGTTTTCCGGAAACCCAGGTCAGTAATTTAACTCTGGCCATCTTTCATTTCCCTTTAATAAAAGATTTGTGCTGCATACTGTGCACATGATGTGTTGGTAACTTTGTGTTGTTGTATGATTATTGCTATTCCTTAAGCCTCCACAACAGAAAGAGCCTTAAAATATACAGAAAATAAAGTCCTTACACTGAATGTACTCTAATAAGGAAACAAATGAAGAATCAGAGGGACTAATTCCTGCATGTACGTAAATTGGACTACTTTTGTTCTCTCTAATGTATTTTGTTCAAAGCAGCCACTTTGTGTTGTCCTCCCTGTGCAATTTTATGCAAATTTAATGATCTGTGTTACATGTTATTAGTAATCTGCCACAGCCATAACCTTATCCTGGATGCAGTAACAATCAAAAGTTCCACTTCTGATGACAGAAATGATGCAGAACATGTCACAGGCTGCCCTCAAATTATTCTGGAAGACACAGACAGCTCTTGTGGCTGCAGCCTTTTTAAATAAAAAGCAAAGGGCTGGTTCTGTGCCTTTTCCTCCCTATAGCAGCATGTCAGTGTCCTCTCCCCAAACCTCTCAGTTGTCCCTGCAAGGACATCAGAAATGAGGCAGATGAGCAGGGGGACAGGCTGACCCAGCTGCCTCATCATCGGGCACCAGAGCCGCCTCTGGCAGCCAAAGGAGCATCACCCGTGACCTGTCCTCCACTCCCTCGGATGAGTGGGAATTGAGACGAGGCACAGAGCAGGAGCAGGCTGGCAGGTGTGGTATGCTTGGCAACCTTCACCCATCCTGAGAAGGGATTTGAGGAAGGACATGGCAGTGGGGAACTGCCACCAGCACAGCTGCTAAATGCAGCTGGGGCAGGGAGAGTGACTTCCTTGATAGGCCAATGTCACCAAATGAAAACATTAGCATAAAAACTGGAGGCATCGCTGGAAATGTCCCAGTGGATACAAAGCACGCTGTTGGAGGGATATCAGACTGGCAGGACTTTGCTGGTAAGAACTAAAGAGCACTTTAAGAGTTCAGCCCACTGGAGGAGCAAGCACTGCACAGGCTGCAGGTGTCACCCGGCCCTGGTACTACTGGCATGAGAGGCACCACATTCCATGGCAAGGGCAGATGTGGGAAGAGCTGCTTCCATCTCACAGCAGCTTGGCTCACTGGCACAGGACATGGTTCCCTTTAACAGCTATCAGGGAGCTATTATCCCTATCACAGATCTGCTGCCAGGAGGTCACAGAGCTTCTGCTTTGAGTCCCACATGTACTCAGAAGGGACAAACACTGGATGGTGAACTCCTCCAGATGATGAAGTTGGTTTCCATAACTGGCCTCCAGTGTCAGGCATGAGAGAAAATTAGATAATTTTCAGGGTTTCTAGTGAGCAACTAATGCTTGGAAAAAGAGAATGTGAGGTTAATTTATCATCCGATTTTAAAAAGGTGCAAGTTTAAATACTAATAATGTGGAACGGGAAATCTGACATAAAGACCCAGCAAATCAGCAATGTGTAAGTAAAGGAAATTAAATGCAGCCATTACAGGCAGTGAGGCATCTCTGAATAGGCTGGAAACACAGATAAATGGTGTTCAAAGAAACACCCCAGAAGATGTTGAGTTTGGCAAAGGCAATGACAAGGTTTGAATGAAGTGCAACCAAATGCAGATGGTATAATCGCAATTTCATCTCAACTAATGATGTGAACAATCTAATACCAGGTCTTTTCTTCACTAAAGCACATTTAAATAGGGAAGTGGAGGGAAGGGAGATTTGTCTGAATATCTGCATAACGAGGAGAGTGTGGCTATTGACTGCATTCATTATCCAGAGGAAAGGATCTAAGCATTGTCCAAAATCAGGTTTTCTTGCAATGGTGGGACAAACACGCTGAGTAGAAAATTTGTATCTCTTAGATCATACTGGTGCAGTAGGGATGCAATTCACAGCCCATTACTCTTACAATTAATAATACTGAGCACAGGAGGGGCAAGACACCCTGTTCTGCGCTGCCTCTTTGCCCCCCATGAGCAGCATCGCTGCCATCACCCCTCAAATTGCAGGAGCTTCCCAGCTGCTCTGTCCATGGTGCCTGGTGTGGCAAGCCTGGTGAGGATACATGAAATGGGACATGAAATGCTACATCTGGCAGCAGGAACAAGAGGCAAAGAAATAGGAAGCTATAAAAGTTTTAAAAGTATTTCAAGCTCCCCAGGGAAACAATTCTATTCCTTATTTAGCACTAAATACTTCTGGTAAAACTCAGCCTCCCCCACTTTCCAATTAGGAAGGCACCTGCTTTATTTCAGTCGCATCTTCCTGGAGTCTAAGCAGACTTTCTGAGACAACTCCATAATGAGGTCGACTTGATAAAAATACCCACTGCTGAAAGATCTGGCTATTGGCAGGTCACTTAAGCTCTTGCACTGCTCTGGAGTCAAACCTGCCCTACTGAAGTCAACAGGAATTTTGCCATTTGACTACAAAAGATGACGATTTCATTTCAGATGATGAAAACTCCTCCTAGCAATAGTCAGTATGGCATTAGAACATTAAATAATAATGGGATTTATATTCACCAGTCTCAAAATGTAAATCTTTACAGTGTATTTCCTACTTATCCAAAAAACATAGCACAAGCCGGTACAAAAGAACTGTCCCATCTGCTGTAATTGTATAAAATAACTTCCAAATGTAAGTGCTGGTGGTATGAGAGATTAAAAACAGGAAAGCCTGAACAGATCATGACAGCCTCTTCCTAGATTCTGTCCAGTGTTCACTGTAATTTTTAAACTTTCATGCCCAAAGACAATTATGTTTGTGGGATTTTCTAAGCTGGAAGCAGAGACTCTGAAAATTCAGGAAGCAGAAGCTGCAACAAGTAATATAACAAGAACTATCACTTGTTACTGCAGGGTTCCCACGCTGTGAGGATAAATTATCAAACTCCTAGGATAAAACAAGTGTATCTCAAGTATAATTTTTAAATGCAGGGAGAGTTTCCCCAGGGCTTTTCGCTGTCTGCAGCAGCATTGGCAAATGTGCCAAGTAGTCTGCCACTGATTTAGTGGGCTGGAAGCTGCACTCCATCATTGTACCTCACCTGCCATTACCATCAGGTTTTTGCTATCCTTGGCATCCTGCTTACAGCAGAAAATTATTCACTTGCTAGTATGGTACACAAAACCCACACTATTTTTAGCCACCCGCATCTATCACAGCAAGTTTACATCAAGACTTCAGGGATGAGGGAAAGAGAGGAGGAAAAAGCAAGCCCATTTCCCTTCTCACACTCCTGTGCCCGCCCACTCCCGTGTGGTGCCAGAGGTTACCGCGAGCAGTGACACAGAAAGGCGCAGGATGCTCCTTGTGCTGTCACTCCAGCTTTGTCTTTTCCTGGAGAGCACTGTGCTGAATGGACAGATGATGATCACAGTGGTATGAATGCAATTTTTCTTGTCTTTGCTGTCTCGACTCAATGGGATTTTGCAGACAGTCATGGCCTCTATTTTTCACAAAGACTCGGAAGCATTTTAAATTATTTTCCTCATGAAAGTGAGTCTTTTGTTGGCAGCTGGAAATCTCTGCCACAGACATTTTACATTTTTAGAGTCTAACTTTCTGACAGGAAGAGATCTAATATGCCGTATGATGAAAAGTGCATTCAAGGCCCTTACTAACAGCATCGTGCAAATATCATCTGAAGATATGCCCTGAGAAAAACTGCCTGGCTCATCTCTTACACCCTTCTCCAATTCTTCTCTACCCCAGCACCCCCACTCCCCTCGTCCTGCCCCTTGCTGGTCTGATGATCTACAAGTCCAGAAAGGTTTCCGAGTACATAAAAGCTGTCCTCAGACAGTTGCAGTCAATACTGAAATATCTAACCTAGTGCTTTCAAGCCACCCTCTTATTTGGAGGAAGATTACCAGATCTTTACATCCAAAAGAGCCATTAGATCATTAACCTACTGGACAGGTCATGAAAGGGAACCTTTTAGATTACTTTCTTTCTTTTAAAAATAACAATTAAAACTTGCAGTTTTCCCTCCAGTCCACCGAAAGTCATGATACATTGAAGTAGCACATCTGAAAATTCAAACTCTCTGCCTCAATACAGAAAGCCCAGCACAGACAATAATACTGAAACTTTCTATGTGTTGTATTGCAAGTCCACTGCTGAAACAAATGAATCATGTAGGTAGGAGTTTTGTTGAACTTCTGCTGGAGGCTTTCTAGATCATAACACAGCCAGCAGAGATAAAATCCTAGATAACAGAATCATTAGTACATTAATATCCTATGGAAAAATGCCAGTGATGTCTATTTGCCCATCAATACTCTCTATGGACAGTTGTCTAGAAAGAGATAGCAGATACAACGGAAAATTCTAAATGGAAAAAAAACCCCAATACAAAACAGCAGTTGATGTATTTGGTTGATATAATGGCTCCTCTGAACAGAGGAGTCTTTCTTTTATTCAGAAGTCCTCACTCTGCTTCAGCTATGTCAGTAATGATGCTACTGCCAACAAAACACCTTCTGTTGGACCTTCTGGTGATCCTGGTGACCTGGATTCTGGCTTCCTCTGATGCAACAGGACATGTAACTACTGGGCAAGCAGTGATGGACTCCAAAGGACTGAAACCACAAGGGCATGTCAAATACACACTGAGAGTGTTTAGATCCTAAAAATCCGTATTAAATTCAGGGTTAGTTTCAGCCCTGTCTTTAGGGGAGGGAAAGGAAGAAGGACATGCCATGAATGACTCATGGGGCTACAGCAGACTGCGTTCAGATGCTAAGAGTTAGGTGGGCAGGCTCCATGTACTTGTGCTCTGTAGTTTAATTTGGATAGTTCAAATTGTTCCTGACACTAAGAATATTTCTAAATATAATGCCATGGTGCCCTTGGATTTGACAGCTCTTTTTTGGAGCTGATAGCTTTTGAATTTTTTTTAAAATGTGTGCAAATTGTAATAGCTACATCTTACATGTGCAGAAGGGAGTTTGTGGTTCAATAAGCCATAATGTTCTTGATAAAAACATAGAATCATACATGGAAAATGCAGCAAAAAATGAACCCTCTAACAACTTCTTTGTATTAGAAGTTCTTCAAATCATTCTGCTGTAAATGTTAGTGTCGCTTTATGCTGTTACTCCATAAGGTTACATTGAGCAGAATACACCATCTTTAATTTTCAAGTTATATAACTAATAATTATTTCTGTTGGGAAAATTTTTTTGTGCTCATCAAAAATAGCAAATCAGAACTATCACTATTGCAAAGATATTGGAGGGGCATACTGGCATTTTTCTTTATCATTGTCTTTATTATTTTTTTAAAAGGGTTGAAAATTTATTTCAGAGACCTGACATTACATTTAGTAAAATGTATTATAACTGACTACTACTGGATTGGAAAGTGTAGACGTAAATCACAACCCAGTCTTATCTTTCTAGTAGCTACATCAAATCTGTTAACAATTGAGAAGCCATTAAAATGCTAATGAGTGTGAAGGATGATCTATGTTTCACACTCCAACTTCTATTTTTACAAAGGCAAAACATACATGAAAATCCCAACAGTTCTCTCCTGCTGAAAGAAATATGAAAGACTGTTTGGCTTTTGAAATTATGACATTGCTGTTAGACTTGTCTGTAAGATAAATTGTTACATTACTGCCAGCATGATTACAAAAAAGCTTTAGGGCCCAAGTTATACAAGAAAAAGTCTTAACTAATTCCCTTTAATTTGCTTTCAAATACTAAACAACATTATAGAGCAGTGAATTTGACTGCCCAAGCTGTGTCAAACATTAAGAAAGATATAAACTTCAGATAGATGCCATTCCCTCGACCTTCTGGAAAGCAAACCTCTTTGTAAGGGTCCTAAGTGAAAACCTCTCAAATTAAGCCCTGTAAAATTTATTATTTCTGAAAATGTTTTCATGTGCAGAAGATCTGGACCAACATAAATGCTGCAGCTCACATGCCCTTCCTAGAAGGTGTCTTTAGAGTTACAAGTGAAAAATATCCTTCAAAGTTACCTGAATTCTTTTAAAAGAGGTATCAGTGCTTTCCCAATTTTCATGCAGGAATTTTTTGTTTTATTTTTTGGTGGGATTTTTTGGTGTTTGGTTGGTTTTGGTGGGTTTTTTGTTGTTGTTGTTTGGTTTTTTTTTTCGGTTGGTTGGTTAGTTGGTTTTTTATCTTCACTAGTACCCACATGCTAATAAACTGCTCAGGCTTTGGTGAAAGTGCCACGTTTTTAGATGTGCTCAGGTGCAACTGTGTGAGTGTAGCTGGCACTGAATTTGGGAGCTTGCTGGTCCCTGAGTAGCAGCACATGCATCATACTAATGTAATCCTGCCATCTCCTGTATCCCTTTAATCAGCAAGCAGCTGTGTTTCACTTGCTTCCAGAAATATCACTGTCTTGAATACCTCAAACAACATGGAAAACCCCACACTTTTATGGAGGTTAAAACTAAGAGGGTGAAGGGACCACGTTACAAGCAGCTCTCTGTGCTGTTCCCTTTATTGTTGCCTAATGTTATTTATTGTAGCACCATCTTTCTTTTGAAGCATAATTAAAAAAGATAAATAACCACACAGTCTCCCACAAAGATAAATTGATAGCTTGAGCCTTTTCGAGTTGGATTGCCTTTTTCTAACATGTAGGAGTGAAGAAACCTTTGATACCTTTATTCTCATTCTTCATAGGAAAAATATCCTTTTAATCTACTTTGGGGTTCCCTGAAGTAATCCGTTACTTTGCTCTGGGTCACAGTAAAGCTATCTATTGTCTTGCTGCCATTTTTGCCTTTTGTTGCCTGGTTGGGCAGTCGCTTTATTCCCCACTTTTTTGGGCTGTCAAGCCGTTCTGTGTCTTAGGCATCTGCCCTGCTTGCCTTTTCTTTCACTCAGGGTTGCAGTTCCCCTGGATAACCCCTCCTTGTAAAGCCACTCTTGCACCATCCGAGCTGGATGTGGCTGTTGTGGTTCATGGAGCTCCATGCTGCTCTCACCTTCATGGCCTATTATGTGTCACATTTACCAGAGTAAAAATGATTGCTGATCAATTCTGTTCCAAGTTTTGCAAACTACATGAGGCACTCTTGTGCTTTTTCAGTAGCAAGAAGGCTGAGCAGTTTTAGTAGCATTTTATTTATTACAAAGTATTTGTATCTTACAACTACCAAGACATATTCAAATCTAGACACTTGAGCTCAAATACAAGGAACAAGAACAAGCCTGTCACTTGTTCCACATGTTGTTGACAAGTGAGACAGACGAGTGAGGAGAAATCTGATCAGCAGGAGTCAAAAATGCCACTTAATACTAGTCAAGTGCAGATAAAACCAGAAAAAATATTTCCACTTTACCCACTGCCTCCTCCACTTTTGTAAACATAGCAGAATTCACAATGTAGCAAGAAACACAATGAGCTTTCAGAAAAGATCTGGCTGAAGGCGGCAGATGATCACAAAGCACTTACATTGCAAAACATTTTTGTTACTATGCTCTTAGCTCTCTCAATATACATGTTCAGAATTATGTCTGGAAGACACAACCTGGATTAGTGACTTTGTTTTAAGAATAGATAATCTCTTGGTAAATATTTGCACTGCGTGAGTTAGCTTTGCTGGCAAAATTGTCTTGATGGTTTATCAGGCTGAGCACAAAACTGACTTGCTGATTCTTTCGGGATGTTGCTAAAAATGATACAAACTAATGATGCTTGTACTTGCATACGAAGCAAAATTAATCAAAGGGGCAACTAGACTGGCAGAATTTTTGTGAACTGCATTAATTCCCAGGTTTGAAACTGCAGACTGAGACTCTTTGGATGCAAATGCGTGAATTTTAAAACATGTGTCTATCCATTGTAAGAAATATACACAGAAATTATCATCTGTGAACTATGAATGCATAGTCTGTGAATCTGAAATGGCATGCATATCCAGACAAGGTGAGAAGAGCAGCAAAATCCAATTTCACAGAATCATAGAATGGTTTGGGTTGGATGGGACCTTCAAAGATCATCTAGTCCAACGTCTTGCCATGGGCAGAGACACCTGTCACTAGATCAAGTTGCTCAAGCTCAATTTATGGTATTCAAGAACAGCACTTAGGCTCTGCAAAGTCTAGCCCATGTAAAAATCATACCATAGGAAAAAACTTACACTGAGAAAATGATGTATACCACCAGACATAGAAAAATAATTTAAAGATACTATTAGCTTTTAATATTAAGAGATCACAACGCACTGTTTGCCCATGAGATTACTTTGAACAATCACTTCAGTTGCCAGTCTAGTTGAGCCTTTAATTAATTTTGTTCTTAAATATTAGTTCCTTTCAATCTCGATATTGTCTCAGTTTTTTGCATCTTAAGGTATAGACAGATACCTGACATATACAAAGATCAGTGATTTATTGACTTACAGATTTTTTTAAGCAATGATGCCTCCTCTGAGGCTACTCAGACTCTTCAAGTGGTATTGACTCTACGAATGTCAAGAGCTGTCACATCAGGAGAGATGTTAAAGCTGAGTAATGAAGGTGGATCTACTCCCTGTATAACAATTAGGACAACTAAGAAAAGGCAGGGGGTGATAGTAGTAGGCAACTCCCTTCTGAGAGGTACAGAGGCACCCATCTGCTGCCCTGATGGACTCTTTACAGAGGTACACTCCTTACCTGGAGTTTGTACCAGGAATGCCACCCTGAGACTACCAAGCCTCACACCGTCCACTGACTGTCATCCACTACTGACTCATGTGGGCTGATACAACCAGGAGCAGTCTGGGGAGTATCAAGAAGGATAACAGAGCCCATGGAACAATAGTAAGAGACTCTGGAGCCCAGGTGATTTTTCATCAGTCCTTCCAGTCAAAGGAAAAGGGTATGAAAGGGCCAGTCAACTCTGGTGATTCAGCAAATGGTTTCAGGACTGGTGCCACAGCCAGGGGTTCTGCTACTGAGACCATGGGACTCGCTTTGAGAAACCTGGTCTAGGGAATGCTGAAGGGAAAAGCACCTCAGGTCGTGGCCTTGCCCAGGTGATGAACAGAGCTTGAAACTGAAGTTTCTGGGGCAGGGAAACCTCAGTCTATGCCACTCCTATCAGTCTGAAGGCAGTGTCAGCCACAGATACCCAGAGCTCGGAGAGGGATCACAGGTCAGCAGGAGAGCACCTGATACGAGCCTGTAAAAAAAGAGCTGGTAAAGTACTTGACATATTTAAGTGCTTTTGGGGTTTTGAAATAGGCAGTGGGTTGTACTAGACTAAAGAATAAGTGCCACAGAAGTACTAGTGGACAGGCACAGTGAGATACAAAGCAAAGTGAGATACACTTTGTTGGCATCTTGCCCCATGCTTTCTCAAATATTGCTCTTAAAGTGGTGGTTTTAATATCTTATAACACTAATACCAACAGTAACACCAGACTGAGAAGAAAATATTGATTTCAGCTTTTAAGGAAGTTACCATTAGCATTCTGGATATTTTTCCTTCTCTAGCTGAATTAACCTATAGTTTTATCAACTTACCTCACAGACTAGTTACATTTGTATGAAGTCTCTGCAGTGCTTTTCTTTATTTGCAGCTCCATCACTGGATAGCATTTTGCAGAATTAGGATTTCTTAAAAATACCAAGCTCCTCCTATCCTAAAGGGAAATTCTTTTGTTTCTCAACATAGAGGGAGTGCAATTTACCTCCGAAGTATATATGTTCCTGAACAGAAACTAACAGAAAACATTTTTACTCTATTGTTTCATTAAGATGACATAGAAGAGGGGGTGTTGAGAAAAAGAAAGGAAAAATCTGTTCCTGATATTTGGGTTGGCTGACAATGGCAAGATTGACTTGGCTTTCAGGGGCTCTGCCTGAATTTCTCTGTTGAGGTTATCTGAAGGATACTGTGCAATAGTCTCATTTCTCCTCAGTGTGCCAAGGTGAACCACACAAATAGCTCCAATAGCTCTCAGCTATTCTCATGTGAGACAGATTGCTGAGCTTCTGTTTGCCTTTAGAGATGTTTGCGTGCCAGTCACTGGGCCACGGGATGACAAATTACCTCTCTGCCAATATGAGAGCTGGGACAGTTCTCTCCACAGCCTCCACCAGATGGGCCTAATTAAACTATTAGCCAATGAGTGAGGTCTGATGGCTCCATTAGGAATCCTCCTGTGCTTAAATAAACAGCTCAAAATAAATAGTTTTCTCAATTACAGTTTTTATCACATCCTTTTCTGGCATATTCATTAGCAGAATGCTTGCTTTGTCTGCTTTTTCCTAATGGGACAGGGCCTTCTTGACACTATGCAAGGGTTTCAAAAGGTTATAATGGCATCAACCAGTTTGCTTTGAGGAGTTAAACACCTTCCCACACCTCTCCCAAAGCATCGTTTTACTGAACTTTATGGCAAAGATTTGTTCTCCCTTGATCTGCAGCCTTATCCTGGCTGTAGGGTTTGCTGTCCCGATGGGCTGAAGCCTGTCGCTGCCACAGTACCACCCCTGCAGCCAACACTGCCTCCAGATCTCCTCAGAGAGTCATCTCACATCCCATGCTGCACAGAGGTACAACTTCTTCTCTTTCTTTGTAATTATTTCCTAGAACTTATTTCTCCCACCTTAATAACTACCCTTAACCTTTATCCTTCCCCCCTCTCTACTTTCCTGAAGTTATTTTTTTCCTCTTGACTCAGTTGTGACCCATTGTATCTCATCTAGAAATCTTTACTTGAGGTTTTAACTACCCTTCCCCTCCTCTCATTTCAAAAATTTCCCTGTGAAAGGCCCTGCCTACTCATTTCTTAAGTTCTCCTTGATTCTTAGTTTCCAAAGGACATCTTCACAATCCAGAAATTTCTCTTTCCTGCCCAATCAATATAAGGAAGATGAGCTCTGCAGTGAACGGTAGTCGTGATTAAATACTTTTTTTTGACTCATTCTCAGAGGAGAATTGCTGCTTCGGGGGTGGGCGTTGGTACCACCGGAAAAAAATTGGATACTTCACCCACTAAAAGCAGTCCTTGGCAGCACTGCTTGACTGTTGGAAATGGGCAACTAGGATTTTACATCAAACAAGTATTAGACAGACTCTTCAATAAAACTCATCTCAAGCATTGTGTTATTCATGTAAATAATTAGGACTGTTTGAGGTCAAAAATAGTAAGATGCTAGCACCACAGCTTCATGTATTTAATTATAACTCACTTTGTTAAGACATTGTCTAATTGCTCCAGAAAGAAACCAGTATTTACATTTCTAAGTTTTAAAACATACTGGGTTGTGAACCCAAAACTGTGTCTATTTAGTCACTGAAAGGAAATGAAAAATTCAGTCATTAACTCTGTATGAGAAAACAGGATATTTTAGAGGCAGATCCGATGACAACCTGTACCAGCCAAGGACCTGTTCTTCAGTGACTTCATGCAAGACTCCTAGGTGGTAAAATTCTTCACTATTGAAATTAAATTATTGCAATGCCATGTCACCATCAACTTCTAAGACTTTTACTGAGACCACCCCTTAAACAGGCCATTTTCTTTACGTTACTATTGCAATGGAGTGAATTCTGAGTCCTGCACCACATTCATTCTCTTGCACCTTTTAGAAAAGCAGATGAGTTCAGAAAGTGACTAAAACCACAGATAGGTGGAGGTAATCTTTCATTAGAATGAAAGACTTCAATAACTTTGTGTCTAGATTTGCTTTTGAGCTCCTGGGGAAGTCTGCAGGGTGGGACTATTTTGGAGAGGAGTGCTTTTGGCACGTTCTGTTTCGTCCTGGTACTTCACCAAGTTAGGGATGCATCTTGCCTCCATGACAAGTGAGGACCTCACAGAAGAAAAGCCTTACATGGAAAGGGGTATCATTGGATGGCTGCAGAGGATTAAAGAAAGAAGACTTTAAAAAGGTATGCAAGAACTTGCATTTTTTTCTTTCTTTTTTATTGTTACCGTATTCTAAAGGGCTGCTTGCTTCTCCCACCAGATGAGCCATCAGTGGAGAGAATTCAGAGACAGTTCAGAAACAGAACACAGAGGAAGCAAGTACCTGATGAAAGTACATGACTTGATGCGGAAAGCCCCCATAAAATAAAACCAAGAAAACGCCTATGTTAGAGAAGGAAATACTCATGCTCTTTGAGGCAGAGAGCTTTCGCAGTCAAAATCAGGTCTATTTGCATTTAAAAGCTAGCCTCGTTTCCTTTACCAAGTGCAACTCATTAAGTATCTTCACCGAAATTACCTAAGAACACATCCTTTCAACCCAAATCAACTGGAAACATGTATTCTTAGGCTGCCCCACCAATTTATCTTCACACTGGTGTTGGCAGGCAACTTTTTAGCAGCTGTCTCTTTCCATACCCAAGCCCCTTTTATCTCTTGCTGAGCACTCCAACACTCTTGTTGCCTTGCATCCCCCCAGCCTCCCTCTTGGCAGTAACATTCTGTGGGGAATGCTCACACAGGAGATTCAATCAGAAGTACATTTTGTACAACCTGTGAGGAAGGTTAGATTAATGGAAAGAGCCAGGAAATTCCCTCCTTTTTCAGCAGGGCCTCTATAATGCTTCTTTTTACATGCCACCCCAGTTTGTACTGGGATATGTGAAATTTTCCTGGAAAAGCTACACAGATTTCATCCATGACCACAGAGACACTAGAATGACAAATATTCTATTTCCTTTGTTCCACTCAAAGACCTAAAGTTATGTTCAGGGCTGAGACTCTGTTGATTGGAGTCATATGGTAGTTGGTTTTCTTTTGGTCATAGTCCTTAAAAATAAAATCCTTAAAGCTTAACAATTGCAAAAGAGCCCAGACCATGCATGTGTTTGGCACATCACAATTAATTGCATTTCTGAGCTAACATGGGCACATTGTTTAAACTTCAAGTATTGGAATTGTCACACTGTAAAATTTCATTGAAGTTCCACTTCTGTGCCTGAAGTGCCATATTGTTACCCAAGTGGGGAAAAGGGTTCGTCTGAGATTGATTTTTCAGACACCATAGTTCTGTGCAATTGAATTCACTCAAGTACTGGTTAACATAAACACTGTGGAGAGTATGACACGTCAAATTAGCAGCTTTGCAAATCTCCTGTTAATTGTCAGCCTAATTAAAAAATTGCTAATTATAATGTTTATAACTTCAAATAACTGCTCAGCTATAAAGCATTGGCTGTCAGGTGTAAACAGGGGGACTGAAGGAAAAAAAATCAATCGACATCTGTTAATTTATCAGAGGCAGTACACTAAATTGAAAAATGGATTGCCTAATGCACTGTAAATCTGCATTACGATAAAAGACCAATTCATTTCAACACCTGTTTAATAAATGATAATGGCCATCTTTAGTGGCTAGCCCTAGGGTTTCTTCTGCCAATCAGACCTAGAATCCTGCCTTTACTAGCATCAGATGACAAATTGATTGAACCATGTTAAGATGTATATAATATCTCCTCCCTTCTTTATGATGATTAAAATGAAGAGTCTTTACAGAAAATTTTTGTTTAAAAATTTCCTGTATTTTCTCATTCCATAAAGGGCAAATCTGCCTCATCCTTCTAAGGTTATTTTATACAGATTTAAATGCACTGATCAACTAGAAAAAAAATCAAGTGCCAGGTCCAATTATTCCCATCTATTGACTTCCTTTAGTAAGAGCTATAGAGCTGCAAGTCAGTACTTTTGTATTTTTTCCTTAAATATTTACATTGATCAGACACATGATGAACTTCTGTACCTTACAAGCTAGTAAATATTACTAACAAACCTCAATGTTTCCAAACTGCCATCTTCCAAAACACCACTTAGCTCAAAGAGCTGCAAAGCTTTAGGGAGTGGCTGCTCAATTCCTCAAAGTTAAATGGCATTAAAGGTTTTACTTTTACATTTGTATGTTTTTCAGGGAACGGCAGACTACTTCTAATGGCTAACAACAGCTCATTTTTTTGGATAAGCAGGGGAGTATAAGCAGTTGGTTGTCATTTCTTCTGTGAAAACCTGGATTGCTCTCAATGAAGTTTGGATGGAGAAGATACATGTCTCAGGAAAGGACTCAACTTCTCCAGAGTTTAAGAAATACATCCTCTGAAGATCCTGCTGTTGTTTGCAGGATCCTCAGATATATAACATATATTGCTGCCTCTTGGCTAACTGTAATACTCCTTCCTCCACAAAGACAGGCTTTGCACCTAAGTGCCTTTCCTGAACTCAGGAACTCCCTTTAAACCAATGTCCTTGGCAGGGTGGCTGCAGTTGCCATCTCTCCCCCAGACATGTGTCATGACCTTCTCCTAATGGTTCTCATTTCTGGTGACATCTTTAGCATGGAACACTGCTTCCCTTTCCCGTTTAAGCACATTTTGAGGGATTAGGCAGCTTCTGTATTATATAATAAAATTCATCAGTAGGTTGCTTCCGTGTTTCTGAGACTGCAAAGCTCTCGTAGCATATTATCAAGTTGCAGCTAAGTTTATATTGAAGATTGTTTTTAAATTGCTGGTTGTGATGAAAGGGTTAGCTATAACTGAAGATGAAATTCCAACACTGTGACCAGTTTTTGCTTCCTGAAATTCTTATTCCGCTTTCTACTCCAAGATTAAAACGTTTTCATTTCCCTTTAAATTTTATAATGCATTTTTTAAAATTTTACATTTCTGGCTTCATCTAAGAGCTTCATACAGTGTTAGGACCAGTACAAAGAGAAAAAGAAAAGCTAGTCCTTTACCTATGCAGGTAATGGTGAAATCACGGTAGACTCAAGGGGAGAGTGCAAAAGGAAAAAAATTATTTAAAACTGAAGTCTACAACCAAACCAGAAATGAGTGTAAATCAGATCCTGACTTACATGTCTATACATCAGATTATACTGTCCATTTCAAAACTCAGCATATTTTCACATATATTATATTATGGCAATGATTGTGGTAGTTATGCTTTACCTCAAGAGGAGACTCCTCCTCATAAAATAAAATGCAAAGTCAAAGGCTTTACAGTACAGAGGAGGGGAGAGTTGGTACAGGAGAAGCAGGATGCCCACAGAAACTGCTGCCTAGTAACTCACACCCACAAACAAAGCTTGTTGTCATGAATCCCAGGCTGGACAAAGGTGTCCAGGCATTGTTTTAAAAGTTCAGTGTGCTCTACCTGTAATCTTGTTGTAAATAGGAAGCAGCTTGGGCCTGTATTCCATCTATTTCATGGTTAGAGTTCAGGTATAATTTTTACTTCAGTTTCTTCATGTCGAAGTACAAAATTTGGGTATTTATGGAATCAGCATTAGTAATTGCTAACTATGTATGCAATAAACATGCATACATAATAATAACCTTATCCACTCTGGAATAAACAAAACCATTCTTTCATGTCATGTCTTAAATTTGCATTTTAAACCACACACCATATACATGTACTGTCAGAAACTTCCTTTATTAACCTGCCGGGATGCAGCTATTTTCTTAAGTCAATTATTGACTTAGTGCTCAAAATCTCTAAGGAAAGTTGTTTTGGAAGATATTGCTTTTTAGAAAAGATGGTTCCCATAATAACACACAAATTTTTACAGACCTACATGCCTTCAAAACACTTTTCTTGCGCCTGGCATTTCATTACTCTTTCAGCCTTCTCCTCTTAACCCCCCTGTGGGGGTTAAGCAGAGAAATTTTGGCTGGGGTAGGGGTAATTTTGTTACAGGGACTGATATGGGGCTGTGTTTTGGATTTGTGCTGAACGTGGGTTGATAATACAGAGATGTTTCTGTTATTGCTGAGCAGGGCTCACTCAGAGCCAAGGCCTTTTCTGCTTTTCGTACAGCCACAGTGGCCAGGAGTCTGGGAGGAGACAGAGCTGGGACAGGTGACCCCAAGTGACCAAAGGGATCTTCCAGACCTTGTGACATCGTGCTCAGTATATAAACTGGGGGAAGAAGGAGAAATGGCAGAGGTTTGGAGTGATGGGGTTTGTCCTCCGCAGTCACAGCTATGTGTGATGGGGCCCTGCTCTCCTGGAGATGGCTGAACACCTGCCTGCCGTGGGAGGCACTGAATGAATTCCTTCTTTGGCTTTGGTTGGGTGTGACTTTTGTTTTCCCAATTAAACTGTCCTTATCTCAACCCATGAGTTTTGCAGCTTTTAGCCTCCTACTGGAGTGGGAGTGAGTGCATGGGGCTTGGCTGCTGGCTGGGGTTAAACCATGACAACCCACAAGTAAAATATTATTCTTTCCCCATTGCATACAAATGTTTGGTCTTTGGCACACCTAAACAGACACCTTTTAAGGCAAACACATTAAAATTAATGTAACAGCATGTACATCCATCTGGAGTACATAAGTCAGCCAGAAGCGAGTCCTTTGATGGATTTAGTCTGCTTTGTACATCTTATGAATCCAAATAGTTAAAAATGTTGTGACCTTTATGCCCAGTATTGTGCATAATTTTCAGGATGATAGAAATGAAAGTTATCTATTTTTCTGAATTTATATTTGAAGCATAGCCTACCAAGCAAACTTGAAAAGCATTTTTGTAAAATACTAATTTAATCCATTAAAAAGAGAAGGAGAATTTAATTTGATATCAAAGATGACACTGTTATGATCTAAAATTCCACACTAAATAGCCCCCCAAAATTACATAAAAAGCACAAACAACAGAAGACCAAGGTAATATCTAGTTTGTTTCCTGGCTTAAATAAACTAAACTCTGATGCCTGAAATGAAATCATTGAATGTGTTGTGTAGCTACTTTAAAAAAAAATATGATAGGGAAATGTGTCTTAAGTTTTACCCAGAACGTCTGTATTGTAAGGTAGCAGCAGCACAGTCATATACTTTAGGAAACAAATTAATTCAGTTGACAATAATAGTGACAAGAAAAGTAATTTTACATCTGGACAATGAAGACCAAGCATTTTTTTTACCTACAGTGATAAACAGAAAATTGGTTCCAGAGCTAAATTTCAAAGAAAATATGACAAGTATTGTAGGGTATCTGACACCTAAATGATCCCTCAGAATAATAACAAAAAATAATAATTGCAGGCACATTAGACAAATAAGAAACAGGATGCAGGTCATGCTATATGAATAATGCTATGCTATGTTTTTAACCATTTTTGCAGATGGTAATCATGATTTTGGAAACTTTAATACTCTACCAATAAAGATTCAGAGAAGAAAGTGATTTAGTTTTCAGTAGGACCTAAAAGGATAACTCACTATAATATTTTCATTTAATTTTAACTGGGAAGAAAACAAAGCTTGGAAAAATACCCAATAGAGTAGACATCTTTATACAGTAGTATTTTACAGTAAAAATTCAAAATTTAGTTTTGTATGAAACAAGGGACAGTACTGATGAAGACAGGCCACTACATATTAGGATTGAACAAAAATAAGGTTATTAAATATTTTAAAAATGGAAGAAAAAGATCATGTTTAGATTTTCAACTGGTAAGATCAATCCATCTTTCCTGACTGATCAGTATCTCTGATAATGTATAATATCCTTGACAGCTGCATCTCTGCTTTTTTATTTATTTATCTAAACATTGTCCTCATAACTCTTAAAGATGTAACAGGAGTTTCTCTGTCATTGTGACATACAATCAACCTTTTTCTTAATGTGTCAAGGCCCTCTGGTAGAATTTTTTATTTTAATATAGATATATCATGTATCTACTAAACCAGCATATCAATAATATAAACATATGTCTCACTGTACACATATGCATATTGCTGTGAGGATATATTCCACATATAAGAATATATGTGCATACGTAAATATAGTTAATTGCATCATGATAATTTAGTCTGTTATTGATTAAAAAATCAAATGTAAGGAGGCACATTTATTCTTATCACTTTTTTTTCATCTTAATGTTAAAGGAGTGTTGAATACATCAGCTAGGGACATTATCCTGTTAGTCACCACATTTAGATAATTCATTTGCAATATCCAATTATCCACTGTGTTAATGCCACACATCTGTGTGCAAACCCTGCCAATGAGATCACAAAAGACACACTAGACTCGTACTACTGCAGAATAAATCCCCATCAATCCATCCAGTATTTTCAGTCACTTGGTCTTTAGACAGGAAAAGAAGAGTACAAACATCACAAAGTCAGGCTTATTCACTTGAAGGATAAAATAAAACCTCCTGCAATTATTTTTTGCCAATTTCCTGAATCCTCTGCATGGAAAGGAGAATTAAACATTTTGTATTCATTCTACACCCTCCTATTTCATGTTCTGTACAAAAACTGAAAATTATAACTTTAAAAGATAAATGTTACTAACCTGTGTACATCATCATTTAGAGGTCAAAATAATGTTCAAGAATAAACTGGAAAAAGCAGAAGTGAGGAGTAAATGGGGAAAGATAAAATCTTTCTGATGTTAGTCTGTTAATGATAAGAGAAAGAAGTGATTTCTTTGAGAACCTTATAAAATAAAAAGAGCAGACATTACAGTAATTCTTACATAACTGAATAGTCATACTTGATAAATTTCCTCATTTTGCAATCAATGGCATGCTTAACTTTAAGCAGGTACTTTGTACATCAGTTTCACTGAAATTAAAGTGAAAGTAGCAGTGAATTTAAAGGGACTAGAAATATGCATGAAATCAGACATTTGTGTTTGATCATATGCATCCAAGGAGTAAAATACTAGAATTTTGGACTGGGGATAAGAATCAAGTAATAGACTGAAACTGAAGGCTAAGAAAATGCTCCCAGTGAAACAGTGAGGGTCAGTAAACATAAAATACCAAATAAATCAGAGAATATGAATAAAGAACACAGGAGAGTGACAAACAGAATACAGATAAGGAAAGTTTCAATTAACTACAGCTGAGGCTGTGCTTGCCTAGAGAGGCAAAAGGGGAGCAGTCTGTATGTCCTGCTGCAGGTCACACCACCAGTGTTACACAGCCTGGCGAGCCTCCTGCCGTTCCACAATACACCTGACAGGGCCTCCCCAGGGTTTCAGTGTCAGCACCTTAGCATTAGGACAGGTAATAAACCTTGCTCTTAGTTGTCCACTTTATTCTATCAACCTCAAACCACTCGAAGTCACAAGACAGGACGGTAGTGAACACAATCTCAAGTCACTTCAAGTGCTGCCAAGACCATGAAGGCTGATGTACCTTGCCAGATGTTTGCTGATTGGAGCTCACAGCTTGTCTACAGTGAACTAAATGCACATATTTGAGTACATAACAATTAGCAAGGCTACCTGAGGTCTCCATTCCCTCCTCATGGAATTTTCTATTTCGTGTCTCCTCTTCCACCCAAATACAAAAGAAATGATGTGCTGGAGCCCACAAGATTCTGTGTAGAACTGTGCTCAGTTCCATGACTGGTTTAGTAGATAAGTCAGAAGAAAAAAATATCCACAATGTCTTTTTTGTCTGCCTTCTCTCCAGCAATGAACATTACTGCTTTCTTTAAAAATGTGTTTGCTGAAGAAAAGGACACAACCATGAACACAGTAAAATATGTAACCCAGTATAGGAAAAAAAGGTTACTACAAATCTAGGTTCTTCTGAAAAAGAAGAAAATGTAGCCAAAATAATATATTGATTTTTTTTTCAGGAGAGTAATCATTTAAAATAACCCATTCAGCTATTTTCGAATTCCTTTCCTTCTCCTTCTTTGCTCATCCTTTACCTTTTCCCCCCACCTAACTCATAGAATTATCATAGATTGGTAAGTATTTCGGAGTGCTCAACCCACATTTTTGCATAACTTATTTATTTAATTACCTTTTGATCAGATCCCTTTGCAGATCCCTCATGAGAAAGAGGTAACTGTTTTATAAAACCACGATGCTCTCATCATGAAGGATCTAGGAAGCTGCTTGCCTGACTTTTTAGAGAAGCATTCAGTCTCGTCTCACAAAGCAGTTTCAAGAAACCCAAGGACTTCAACAAAAATAATCACAAAAGTTCATTTTCATCTCCTGTGGAATGCCATGTGCTAACTGAAAGTCAATTTTACCAGTGTTTACTGTATATACCATGGTATCAGAGGAGTGTTGGCTTATGACTGTTGAGATTTGGAAAGGTATGGAGTAAAATTATTTGGCAAATGAGCACAGATCCTCTGCCACCATCACTCCCAGTGAAATCAAGGGTTGCTTTTCCCATCACATAAACAAATCCACAGACATCAAATCCCCCAAAGCTGTTTCTCTGAAGTCCTGAAGCCCATATACATTGTTTTCACCCAAGAGCAGAACAAACTCTGCAGTATGGGAAATGTAGAAAAATAAAACTCAACAACTTAAGAAATGAGGACAGGCATCATATTCTTGCAAGTGTCAAGGAAAACTTGGACATGAGGGAAGTGATGAGGCATAATTCATAGGCACAAACACATCTCATCTCTCTTTCCAAGTAAAAAGGAATGTTATCTGAGCTCAGTCTCTGTGTACCTGACTGAAAATGCTGTGAGAATGGAAGCTGTGTAAAACTAAAAGGGTTTGATGTGCAGGAAGAACCAGGTGGTTTTGAATATTATGAGCTTTAAATAACCTACAACCAGGTGTATCAGTGAAATAGTCACACATTTCACATTCAGGTAAAGGCATCCAGTTTGTTCTGACTGCCATAAGAAACAACAGCATCTCCATCATACAGGTCACAACCTGCTTCCTCAAATCCCACGAGGTGAAATGCTGTGGGATAAGGGGTGAATAAGCATGTGGGACATTGAGTAACAATGCAAAAAAAGGAGTCGGGCAAAGGAGGTTACTGCTTAAATATAATTACAGAATAATAAAGTGCAAGTTCCAGATGGAAATTGCCGTAACTGTTATTTTACTGATGCTTTCAGAGTACACTCAGAGGAATCAGAGCATTGACACGACAGGCTGGAAGGCTTCTTATTATGCAAAAGGTCAAAGTTTCCCTTAGATTATGTCTACTCTGTGAGTCATTGACTTTTATAGACTGAGGTGTTTAGAAAAAAGTCTCATGAAATTTATGGCAGCATAATGTTCTGGTTATAGTCTGTAACCTTATTTTAAAAGAAAATATAGCTCATTAAGTATAATATTCAGACTATATCATATATTATTGTTTTTCATTTAAATGGTACCATAAATGTGCACTGGGCTTTAGAGCCTGGTTTGAAAAATTGCCATAAAAAATTTATACCTTAAGGACTTGCTCCTTGAAATACCTACTCAAGTGACTAACACAATTGGAAGTCTGGCAGATATCAAAGGACTTCTCATACAAGTAAGGACTTTAAGGCAAACATCCTATATCTTTAGGAGTTGCTGAGGGAAAGCATAGAGTGGTGAGGAAAAGGTTTTTTATTTTGGTTGTGTTTTTCTTTGTTGCTGCCTTTGGACCTGTAGGTCACATGATCCTGCCTTTCCATAGCTTTCTCAGCTTTCTGCTCTTAAACCCTTCTCATCCAGGTCATTAATTTCTCCTCTAAGGATCATACTTTGAAGATCTTATCTCTATTTTCTTCATATCATTTCCTTCATATTCTTTCATGGTTTAGTCTGTTTCTTTATATTTCCTACATCCTATTTGTGAGCTCATTCCACCTATACAACTCAGCTTCTCATTTTACCTCTCTGAAATCTCCACCTGAAGGTCCCACTGCTTAAACTTGGCATACTTGGCCTGGAAATCTGAAATCTTCTGAATACAAAGAAAATCTCATAAGAAATAACCATTAACCATACAGTGAATATTTTCACCACACAGCACAGAAAAAAAACGTTTGGCTTCATGACTAAAGCTGAACACAATCAATCAAAAAATAAGGTAATGAAATAAAAATTTCTAATCTGACACTTAACACATCATTTTTCAAAAAACAAAAAGATTTTCTCATGTCTGAGGCTGAGTCTGTGTACTTCAGGGCAGATTTAAGGGATTCTAAGTGTGCATCAGACTCAGCCACTATAGCGCAAATGATTTGGCTGGATTTTTACAACTAATTTTTTTAGTATTAAAGTGCTAAAGCAGTTTAAGTACATTTGTTCAAATAAGCCTTGGCAGTTATTCTGGGTAACTTAAATGATTTACAATCATGTGTGGTTGCAGTTAGGACACATTCTCCTTTCTCCCCCCTGCCCCCCACCCCTCCTTTTAATAAGGAAATAATATATTACTTTGGTATTGGAAGCAGGAAAAGAGAACTCAAACTAAATCAAACTTTTTTAGGAGAGTGAACACACCCTATATCATTTTGGTCTTAGAATAACTCTACTGCCAGAGTAGCTTTTCCTTCATATTTAATGTGCCACTGATAGCAAAGAGCTAAGGATGTCATTTTACATATTTTTTTCTTTATTACTTTTAAAGCTCAACAAACAATTATACATTTGCATAATTCAATTACAGTTTAAAAAAAACCCCATCTGCTTGGCAAGACCCTCACCTGCCCCTTAAAACTAAAACATTAAGTGCCAAGCAACTCCAATCCCCACTGATTAACAATAGCATATTCCAAATTTATAGGGTCTATTACAAGCCATCTGAAGAGCAGCCACCGTGCCAAATCTCCCTCACTTCCTCTCCAGGGAATCCTTTCTTAGATGCTCTTTTCACATCAAGTAAACAACACTTTATGTCTTTTGCACAGATAGCAGATAATTACCATATGGTTAAAAACATGCTTGCTTCATTCACTTTCCCACTGTAAACTTCATTATGACAGCTAAGGAGCATCTAGGGAGGTAAACTCTATAATTTAGCCTTCTATAGGCTTAGTGGTTTAAAAGGTCAGTGTCTATTACCATAAAGTTAGCAGCAAGTGTAAGCGACTTTGCAGGAAATAATTTTTTATTCCAGGACAACCAAAGAGAGTAACTGGTGCAGGAATGAGAGTCAGTATATTTTCTTAGTGCAGCCAGTACAGTTAAAAATACATGCTCAGGAACAGGGCAGCAGTGCAGAACCACTAGCAAAGATTTGGCAAGATAAGGAGCTAAAAGCAGCTTCTTTGCTGGTTCCCTTGCTGGTTTCCTGCCTTGCTGTTTGCTGCACAGTATGGAGCTACCCCTGGGAAAAGGAAACTGGACCAAGCCTCTGCAAGGTAACTACACTGGAATGAGACCCTTCAAACCCTGCCTGTCAGCACCCTGGACTCTCAGATCTCATGTTCATAATGCAGCAGACAAGAGCTGAATCTCAAAAGGGATAAGTAAACCAGATTCCAAGAGATCTGTAAAGTCTCAGGGAGGCTCAGAAGCTGCATTCCTGTGGAGCTGCTTTACAGGAAAGCTAATTATGATTTCTCCCAAGCTGAATGATCAATTTCACCAGGCTCCCTCTCTATTGTGGTTGCTTAATCTGTGTTCCACACTGAAAGGCTGGTTGGCAAATGCTTGGGAACCTGTGACCTCTCCAAGATTAATTCTTTGTGGTCTGGCTATTTACTTGGGAGTGCAGGCAACAGAAAAACCCAAAGAGAGAAGGAGCTTCAAGTATGTTGCATCCTTTTGGTACAACTTCTATTGCTTCTGTTCCACAGTCCCTGGAACACAAAAGCCTCAAGGACGAGGAGGGGAGAAGAGGATCCCGGTTCCTGTTGAATTTTATGCCCTGAGCTTTCTAAGAACCATTTTTTTACCATCATCACCAATATTTCTTTGAAATGCAATTTCATTTTATCTTTATTTTTTTTGTATGCTTATATCTTTACTATTGGTTGAGGTAGGAAAAAAATTTTCATGTACTCTTGAAGGTCTAAGTACTAAATTTTAATGAACCTGACATTACTAAATACCTGATCCGAGTCATTCCCACTTTATCAGAGCCTAGAATATTATATATTGCATGCATTTTAGATAAGCCTAGTGAAACCAATGAAGACAGCTGATGATTGAATGCTTTCATTTCAGATGTTTGGATGGTCACTTTTTTACCACTTCAGTTTAGCTCATTTTCTTTTCCTTCCTTATCAGTTACCATTTCATGCTGTAACAAAGCAAAGAGCCTTCTAGGAAGAAACAGACAACAGCATCAAGGGCTATAAAGAGATACTCAGAATCTAATATAAAGAGCTAGAAAATTCAGAATTTGGGTTACAACTCTCTCACAGTCTGGATGCACTCAATACGTAGAGTGGAATCAGGCTGCCCAAAAGCGCCTGGATAAATTAAATTAATGTTAAATTAAACAAGAACAAAAGTGGTAGAAGTGAGAAAAGAAGCCAGAGGATTAGAACAGCATAATTTATACCAATAAGAGGGAGGCCAAGTCAGGTCAATGTCCATAATGTCAAATGCTGGGCAAGCAAAGGGGCAAAGACAGTGACAAAGTGGAGCAGTCAGAGCAGTGCAGCTGCTGCAAAGGCGAGTCCAGTGATAACACTGACTAATAGTTACTAATGCATTTCAAAGACAGAAGTGAGAATGATGATTCACCTGTTATAGGCATATCATCCATCAGTGGAAACTGCCCTCTGCAATGAACATTCTGTCAGCATTTCATCTGCTCCTGTTGCTTAGGAGCTTGGGGAGGGGGCAAGAAAGAGCAAGATTCAGTACTCTAGATAAAGAAAGAAAATTTTTTGAATGAGGAAAACTAAAATTTGGTGTCTGTCTGCATGGCTGGTAAGCTAAAGTAGCACAATACAGTAACTGAGGGGGAACTTCCCAAGATATCCCTGAACGTGTTGAGAGAGTCCCAAAATTTCAAAAGCCCTACTGCAAAACTTATCTTTTTCCATTTCCCTGGGCCACTGTGTTCTCCATGAACTTAGAAGGGCTTTCCAGAACTCTTAAATGGGTCACACAATAAGAACAGAGGACATTAGGGGCTTATGTCTCATACAAAATGTGAATAATGCTCAGATACATTCCTGGGCCCTTCAGAGTCTCCTGTTTTATCTACACCTTCATCACTTGAAACTCCAAACAAGCACTTTCGTAATGGCAGGACCCATGTTAGTGGTGCTTGATGAAAAAGACTCTTTTTATTCCATTCAGTAATTTTAACAATTTTTTTCCTAAGCAGAACATTTATTGTACACCTAAGTGAACTTATGCTGCCATTTATAGACTTAAAAAGGAAGGATTTTCTCCTGGAAACACAAAGCTCACTGTTTGAACAGCATTAGACAGCAATTTGGGCAGCTGGTGCCCAGCTTATTTGTTTTATAGATAAGTCACCTTTCATATGAAAAAGAGAGAACCTATGGTTTTATCTACACAGAACAAGTTAAACAAATAGCAGTATAGTGTTAGAACTGACTGCTTGCTGATTTACTTAGGAAATAATCTTAATACTTTATTATTTTCATTTATATTGCATTATAATGCAAGAAATCTGTCATGGTAGGCATTAAACAACACAAAACAAAAAAGACAGGCTTGTGTTAGAGGTCCTGTGCAATCAGATCATGGCTGTCCTGCTAACGGACTTGTTAGAGAACTAGGAAACTCATGCCTGGAAAATTTCTTCCCCATAGAAGGCAAGAAGGGTATAAGAACGAGATTAACTCCTAAATGCAGGATAATTTTGCTGCATATCCTATCACAAAACTAGAGTGGAAAAATCTCTCACCTTTGAACTTATCTGGCCATTAAGTACTTCCGAGAGGAAAGATTTTATATAAAAACATCCTTCATATTACTTAATAAATGGCCTCTGGATGAGGTAAGATCAGAGGGACTATTACTATTAAGTACAGGTTGCCAGCTGTAACACAAAAGGCAAAGTGAAACAGAGACATTTACTCTGCTGCAGAATATTTAGCTGTAAATTCTTTCCTTTAGCCTTATCCTATACAACTAATGCAAATGGAGATATCAAAAGGGTGTTGGCACAATCACTTAGGTTGGGCATGTTAGGCTGACAGTGTTAAGTTAACAGTTGAACTCAGAGATCTTTAAGAGTGCTTTCCAACCTGATTTTATGGTTCTATGACATGGGCAATTACACCATTGTTGGGCTGGGGTGACTTCCAGAAGAGACTCAGCATTTCCTTTAGGCAGACAAGGCTGTGTTGAACTATACAAGTAGCACTTTGGCATATTTATTTTGGCAGCAAACCAGTTTCTGACTGCTCAGCTCCCCCCTTCCAAGTGCCCCTACCACAGGCAACCCAACCCTTTCATTCTGTGCAGAGAGTTCTGCCTCTTGGCAGTGACTCTTTCTCACCATCTTGGAGGAGTATCTTAATGCTCCCCATAGATGTTGGAGGTCAAGGTGCTCTGAGAGTCAGTTTTGTTGGTTGGATAAAATAAATAGATAGAAAAACATTCTGCCCTTTAGGCAGCAGCCAGGTACCAACAGGTTTGATGGATGATGGAGGTGTAACACACAAGCTGGTGATTCTGGAGGAGAATCATTCCAGAAGGTGTAGTCTTATGTAAAACTGTTTGTGTGGCTGATGGGCAATAGAAACAGAAAAAGTAAGCAGGAAAAGAGAAAAAGAGTTCTCTCAGACATAAACTCATTAGTGATGACCAGCATGACAGGTTTTGTAAGCCTGAATTAATATGAATTAAGTGTGCAGAGAACTGACTCACATTTCATTCCCAAATGAAAAAGACAAGTTTTTCATCTGCTGAGTGCATGCATCCAGAATGCATCAGATCTAAGAGACAAACTTCACAATAACGAACAATTTTTGTAGTCACAGATGCCAGTTCTAAGTTCTTCAAACCTTAATTTTTATTTATTTATTTATTTATTTACTGCTCTCTGAGGTTCTCACAAGCTAGCTTAAGTTTTTACTGAATATGGCAAGAAGAGGTAGAAAATAAAATTCTGAATCAGTGAAAAAAACAATGTCATGTTGGAATGTCATGTTGGAATGTCATTAAACTTTGCAGGTTTTATACTTATCAAAATATTTCTTACTGGATACTTACTGCCTATGATGACATTTTAAATTATTGCGGCCTAACAGAGTTCTTTAAATAATTGATTTAAGGGTATATCAGACACAGGCAGGACCAAAAGATGCAAACATATGAAAAAATATATGAGGACTTTGACAATAGTGGAATTAAATTAATAGTAAAATTGTAGCTAATCAATTCAGTAAAAGGATGGGAAGGTTGCATAAAAGAGTCGAAGAATCTTCTCAGCAATCTGTTTCTGCAGTGCAGCTGCTACACGTTTGTGTAATAACAGAGCTGACGAGCAGCTCATTTGTACAAAACTGAAAGCAAGTTAATGTTGTTTGGGTTATGACAGAAGTCTGCAGCTAGTGCACGAAGTGTCTCCATTGGTTTACTGCTAGAACTTCTCACAGCTATTAATGATGGTTTTGGCAGAGGACTATGTGGCCATTTTGGCAAAGTAATGGAAAGCTCAAAGGCCGCATTTCCTTTCTCCAACCTCGTGCTTTTCCTGTAGCTTCTTTGGAAAGAGCAGGATAAGGTGGGAATACAATGCTGTATCAAACCTCTCTCACATTCCTGCATCACCCAGAACAGCCACACTGCTCCTGACAGTGCAGGAATGGCTCAGTAAATTCAGCAAGGCGTTGAAAGACACCATCACTTGCTTTAGTTTGGTCTGATGTTGCTTTTCCTGGGCTTTGTGCAGCACTACCTGCAGCACAAAGGCCAGGCAGGTGCTCAGGAAACTGTGTTTTTATCACCTGTGGCCATTGGGAGTGTTTGCATTCACCCCGTCCATGTGCTGCATCCCACATTCAGTGTGGTGGATGTTAATCCAGTGCCACAGCTGTCACTGCAGTCACAGATGGGCTCCATTTATTTTTAAAATAGTTATCACTGGTGGCAGCCCAAGTCTTTGGAGCAGAACAGAGCTCAGAGACAAAAATCCAACCAACCAAACAAATGAAGGGTAAATCAGCCTGTGTTCTTAGCTGTGTTAGAGCATTGTGACCATGATGCTAGGAATACTCAAAATCCCCCCCAACAACTCATTTTGGATACATCTGGATAAGATGCAGGTGTCATGGGAAACAAGGATGCAGACATAGCCTTAGTTTGGATGGAGTAGAGTGAAAAGCTTGTTTTTTCAGCTGAAAAAATACAGCTTTGACAAAAATAACTATATTTACATATATGGAAATACCTTTAAGTGTTCAGGTTTTAAATTTTGCACTGGTCTTATGAATTGCAAAAAAAAATTTTATTCTCCATATCATGTTTTGTTTCAGCAACAAGATCACTGTTTCTTGACAGAAACATATTTTTCCAGTTTTTCAATTCACCATAAATGTCATAATATGTTCTTCTTTGAAAAGAAAACACATTTCCCCCCCAAATTTGAAAACATAAGTGGACTAAAAGTAATTGCAAGCCGTGGTTTATCAGTAATACCCAATAAAGCCAGTTCTCACCTTTCAAATACTTCAGCATACAAAATACTATGCATTTAAACAGAAAAGGTTAAAAAATGTTTCCTTAGATGCACATGGGTTCTCTGAGTTAACAAAGGGCGTGTCCATAAACCCCAGTCCAATGTAGCTTGTTAGAAATGTAGGTACTTTAGATTCACAGTGTAACTTTTATTTTAACAGGTCTATGCATACAGTCAGGTAAGAATAAAGCTCATTATGGCACCTATGGATGCATGTATGCAGTTGGTCATAGTCAACTCTCTGCATCTGATCTAAGATTTCTGGCAATAACAAAATGTATATTCCAGTCCAACAGATTTTAAAAAATAATTTCAAGTTAAGAAGAACTTGTAATCAGCAATGGAAACACTGAGCAGCCAGGTTACAAGGATAATTGGATACAGAGCCATGTACAGGAGACCAGGTCCCCTGACACTGTGAGCTGCAGACTCTGAGCTGCTCTTGCTCTATGGGAAAATGACTTCTTTAGGCCTTGCCAGCTGGATGGATTGTAAAACTCAGGAGCTGATATAAAAAAGAGAAATAGATGTATTATTTTTCCTCACTCACTGTGTTGCGGTATTAAATAAAAGGAATCATGAGAGCAGTAACTTCCAAAGTAAGTAGAATTTTGGTAGCATAATAGTAAATAATAGCAAAACGTGGTAAAACAGTAAAGTTAAAAAAAAGTTGAAATCTCTTAATGGTAAAACTAGAGAGTTAGACCTTCTTTTTAAAAATTATGGGGTTATGGGTAACTGCAGCACTGACATAAATCAATACAATCCACTGACCCCACTGGTGTTACTTTTCCTCTGTGATCCCATCGATTCCTCCCCGAAATCCTCTTGGCCCCAATAACAATGGAAGAGAAGCAGCTGTCACTGCCCATGAAACCCATCCAAGACTGGGGCTGTCGCTGTGGCAGAAGGACAGAGCTGCTTCTGTGGGTGGCATCCTGCAGCTCCCAATGGATGCTGGTGCACGGGGAGAGGTGCCCCTCACCCTCCACCTGGTTTCTGTGCTGGCACCTGGGTTCCCATGTGGGGGAAATAAGGGTGGCCCCAGCAGGGCCACGATGGGAAGTCCTGGAGAGTGGATATCTCAGACCAAACCTGAACAGCCCCCACGTGCTGGCTTCAGCTTGCAGGTGAAAGGAGAGTCGTTCAGAAAGTGAACTCCATTACTTTTTTTTCGTTTCATTTCGTCAAATGCAGAATTTGAGGTGTCCGGAACAAACGCTTTGTTGGTAAATAAAGAATTGAATAGTTTATCATAGATGCTAATAATCATTATACCTTTATCAAAGGTAACTTATGGAAAAATGATAATTGCAAGTACCTACCTTTCAGTGAACACATTGGCTTAAGCAAGACTATGTATAAATTAAATCATACATATTCTAAAGGATTGATTGATTCATGCCTACCAGTGGTCACTGAACACAGCTGTTCAGGTGTACCTTCTGGTTCTGGCATTCTCATAACCTTTTTGCTTTAAACACGCAGGAAGGGAAGACTTTCTGCATACCCTGTACACTGCTTAACGCCTTCCTAAACATGTGACCTGCTGCCAGTTGCTGTTGGACACTGGACGCTGTCTGTCTCCCAGCTCTGAGCTAACACAGCAAGTATTTCTCTGGACTGCAGAATCTTAAATCCCAATCCTGAAATCAATGGCCAAGGAATGGGCAAATAAAAGATTTCAATTGAGATTTCATAGTTAAAAGTGCTTGGGGATCCTGAAATTCCTTATTTCCAACAATTTGAACAACACAGACCCACAATGCAATTTGCATAAGAAAGTTTTCATATTGAAAGCTAAGAATTTTGGGGCCAAATTAAATGAGTTTTCTTTGTTTCTTGTATCATGTCTAGCCAATTATGAACATTTCTTGCAAGGTGCCAGGCAGTAACAATCACTGGGTAAAACAGAGACTATAGACAGGTAGGCATATGGTCTCAATAATCCAAGATCTGTATCCACATAAAAATGTCCTTGCTCAAATTCAGCCTCAAGGCTTATACATTCCCTTGAACTAAAATATCTACTCTGTTATTTACTGCATTACTTAAATAAACTGCTTCCCTATATTTAGAGAGCCTCATAAATGGCATACTTTGTTGTGCAATGTACGAGCCTGTGTGCCGAATCATACATCACTACGCTTTAGCAGATGTCAGAATTTAAAGCAGATCGCAGCTCTTTCTTCTCTGGGAGACAGAAGGAAAACTGGCAGCTCATGCCACAGCAAGCTGAACTACTATTTGTTCTGATTCATTTCACTGTGACTGCATCAACCTGTTGGTTATAAAAACTCAATATAATTATCTGGGCTGAGATGTTTTGGGTTTTGATCCTCTCTCCCAAGCTTTTTTTTTATTATTATTTCCAAAAATGAGGCCTTATTGTCCCCTGTTCTTTCAAGAGGATACAGAAGTTCAAACCACATAAGGTCTCACACAAATCCACCTGGGGTCAGTGGGGGTTAAAGAGAAACGCTATGTTTAAAAATTAAGTATGCAAGGACAATTCATCTCTGTCACGACACCAGATCCTCTGCATGACCACAGATGTCTGGGGGAAAGGCAGGGGGAAGCAAAGGACTGACTGCTGAAGAAATAGATCTCATTATCAAATGTTTTAAAGGGATCAGGATAAATACACATTTAAAATACTGTTGACTAACCTGAGGTATGTGCAACTTGGGAGTTATGCCACGTAGGCACAAGTGCATAGTGCCCAAGATAGTTCAGACAGTGCCGCAGAAACTGAAGCTACTCATGGCCTTCAGGCCATAGAGAATTCATCTGTGAGCCTCCAACCTGGAGCAAGTTGGAAGGCTGGTGTACAACTTTGTGTATCCTTCAAGACCATTGTATGTTAGATATACACTGAATGGCAGAATCAAAGAATGAATCAGAGAATCATATGATGGTGTGGGTTGGAAGGGACTTGAATGATCATCTCATTCCAAGCCCCCTGCCAATGGGTGGGGACACGTTCCACTAAACCAGGTTGCTCAAGGCTCCAGCCAACCTGGCCTTGAACACTTCAGGGATGGAGCAGCCACAGCTTCTCTGAGCTTCTCTGCCAGTGCCTCAACACTCTCACAATGAAGAATTTGTTCCTAATATTTAAACTGAATCCACTCTCAGTTTAAAACGGTTATCCCTCCTCATATCACCATGCTCCCTGATAAAGAATCCCTACCTGTCTTTTCTGTAGGCTCCCTCCAAGGACTGGAAGGTGCTATAAGGTCTCTTTGGAGCCTACTCTTCTCCAGATTGAACAACCCCAACTCTCTCAGCCTGTCCTCACACAGGAGGTGCTCCAGCTCCCTGATCATTTTTGTGGCCCTCCTCTGGATTTGCTTGAGCAGGTCCACATCCTTCTTCTTCTGGGATTCCAGAGCAGAACATAATACTGCTGTTGAGATCTCATTAAAGCAGAATAGAGGGCCAGAATCACCTTCCTTGACCTGCAGGCCATGCTTCTTGTGATGCAGACCAGGTTGTGGCTGGGCATCTCCTTGAAATCATGTATAAATAGTTATTTTACGAATGGCTCACTTTAAACTGAGAGACTGGATAAAGAGAACCTGATGGAATTCTCTGTTTCTTTTGACAAACAAAAAAATCCCAAACTGAAAATACAATCTATGTGAGTGTAAAATAAAACAATTCCTTCAGAAGTGAGAGCAAAAACTTGGGATTTCTCTTCAAAACTAAATTAGAAGAATTTTTAAAACAGAATGTCATACTGAGGGGTAAAATTGAAATGATTGATTTCATTGATTGTTGAATAAATTCAAATGCCTCTACAGTACCACTAATAGAGTCTAATACCACTTTTACTCCTCCAGAGATTGCCTCTCCCCCTGTTTTACAAAAGGAGCTAGTCAATTTCTAGTTCATCCAAAATTCTGCCATCTCCCAACACGTGAAACATTTCTGCTTTCCATGGTACCTCATATAAAGTACATGTACTACCTTGAACCACGTCTTAGGTCAGCCACTGATGACTTCTACCTAGGGACTGGTCTTACTCTACAACAAAGCTACCCTGTAGGAAATTATGCCACTCGTTCTTTTCGACATCTGCCTGTGGCTTTCTGGGTTTCATAGCAAATGACAGACTAAGAGAAGTGTTCTCATTGGTTTCCTGACCACTCACAGCCTAGAGCACCTGAACTGAATTTAGCACTGTGTGAGCTGCACAGAGGGCCTTGTAGTTTCCACTTGCTAGAGTATGACCTCCTGAAATAACTCATTTCTCCCACTTTCTGTTAATTATACAGCTTCCAGTTGCTACTACAGTATTTTGCTTGGGGACAGAGAAAAGATATCCTTAGCTCTGCATGCAATGGGGAATTTGTTTGACTTTGTTAAATGTGAAAGAATAGACTTTTTTTTCTCTTAGTTTAGTAAAAAAAATAGCAAAGCGTAAGGTATTGTCATGTCTGTATGGGTTCAGACTGAACCTAAGGCATGTCCTGCAACAGTCTTTAGAGGTTAAGTATTTAAAATGCCTTATATCTCCTTATGCTAACCTGTTTTGTTAGTTGATTTTCTTACTGCTGATTTACTGGTTGTTTTTCTTTTTATTTTGAAGCCTAGGGTGGTTTAGGAAAGGAGGGCAATGAAGGGACAAGGAAGACATCAAAAGGCTTCCCACATCTTGCAGCAATTCCAGACTATTATCCAAATAGAGCTTGTGATCTGAGACTGGGACCCTTCACAAGACCCTGGAAAGAGTCTAAAACAAATGCACTAAAAAATAATGGTTCCTCAAATGCTGTAACGATGGATGCAGAATTTTAACATGAATTAGTCTGAGGTACACACATTAAAATGATCTCTTTTAAATATGAAAGAAATACGTGAGCTTTTTTTGTGTGAAGCTGAACAACTTTTTCACTCTTTCTGAAGGGTTTTGAAACCTTTTTACTCTTTCAGGAAAGATATGAAAGCATAGCATATGCCTTAAATAAAAGCTTAAAAGCAAATAAAAAGAATCCAAATTCCTCCTCTTCTCATTCACCACTTTCCAAAACCCTGTATGAGAAATATTAAAGCAATTGTTTCTTAACTGCATAAAAAATTGCAGTATTATTAAAAACTCTAAGAAGAAAACTAAAGAAATGCAATGGGATTCATGTGTGTGCTCATGGGTATGTATGTTTACATACTTCTTTGATCTGCTTCAGTCAACAGCCTTATGCTGGTAGCAGCAGATAGAAGAATATTCTTCCTGTCTTAATCGTATAATCACCACCCAGCATTCCTCATGCCACTAATGATCTCCTCAGGCAGGCACCTGGCCATCAAAATGCATAAGAACCAAACCAGCAAGTCACAGCTAAAGCAGAACTGCACAGGCCAGAGCAGATCATGGCACTCTCAACTATCCAATAAGCATATTGAGAATTAAATAGCAATCACGACAGGATTGCATGAAGCCCATTGTCAGCATCTCCTGAGTGTTGAATAGCTGATCTGAAGCTAAACAAGTACATAAAATACATTTTTTCTTGTGTTCCATTACATTTTTACTTTAGTCATTTAGAAATGGGAGTTTCAAAACCAGGGTGTGAGCTGTTATTTAACAACTTTTATAAGAACATCCCCAAGACATAGGGCTTTACTTTCTGTTATGCTTCTTTACTAATTTTTCTTTTTCTAATTTCTTTTCTGATATCCTCTTCCAGTAATGCTCAACCAGCCATTCACTTTTATTAGTAAAGCTAAAATGAATGACACTAATGTGAACAGCATAAAACCCACATTGACCTACTTTTATTAAATGAAGGAGAATAGGTCTTATAGGTTGTCCAATTTACTCTTCCATTGAAAAGTACTGATATTTCCTTGCCATGATCTATATATACAGGTTATGCTTAACTCTGTTTGAAAGCAACACAAATATAATACACAATACATTCTTATTCATTCTCTGTTCTGAATTACCAGCAATTCAAGAAATAGCCAAAATAGGTGGTTGCAAAAATTGGAAAGGGAAAGAAAAAAAAATGGAACAAGGCAGCAGATCACCAGCTTGACACAATTAAAGGCTACCTATGAAGTCAGTATAACCCAATGGCATTTTTTAACAGAATGAACAACAGAATGAATTACCCTCAGGCATTTTTCTGCTCAGGTAATTTTTTGCATGTTTCTCTTCTCACTGTTCAGTTTCAAAGGCCCAATCCTGACTGAACTGCTGAGGCATTCCTCTCTATCATTGGTTTTAGCAGAATAGAAATGCCCTTTAACCATCTCACTAAAGTTTGCCAAGAATCACAGAGTTAGGCCAAATAACTAATTGCTGTCTGACAAGACCCAATGCCACAGAAGCAGCCTTTGGAAGTTGCACGCTCAGCTTCCGCAATGCCTAAAAATAACACTTAATGCCACAGTAATATTGCTATTTCTTTTACAACAGCAACCACGAGATCCCAAACCAGATCAGGATCACATTATCCCAGGCATAATTTAATGGTCCCTAAAGGGCTCACAGCACTAAGAGATTAGAAATAACAGCGATGACAGTTTGTCTGTCCTGGCAGACCCAGTGCACAGGGAAGGTAAGCAGATTGCCACAGTCACAAAAATGAGCAGCAGAGCCAAAAATCAAGCTCAGGGTTCTTGAATTTAACAAGAACAATTCTCTAATGAGCTTTGCAAGCAAACAAGACACAAGTGCAACTACCCAAGCAGTTCTCCTATATTTCTCAAGACGAAATTTAAGAGCAAAATGACAAAAGACCTGTTCTGAAAAATCTGCCCTAAAAAAATCTAGTCTGAGGTACCAAGAAACATCAACACTCACTACCTACAGCTACATGCTTTTGGGGAGAAAAAAAGTCAAGCTAGTGTTCACAGATGATTATTTTTAATAGTTCTGGCCTCAAAGCAGCAGCTCACACTCCAAATATTACAGGGAAGGAGGAAAGCAGAAACATATCAATCACTCAACAAAGAGGCTTGTCAGGGAGTGGGTATTTTTCTTTTGTAGCATTTTCTTCTCAGCAGCTGCCCACGTACAGTCTATCAGGAGATATCTCAGGTGTCCATCAGAATATTCTTCTGCACTCTCTCCGCTGTTGGTGCTTGAGCTTAATTTATTTGTCAAGTGCTCATTTGGGAGTAGGACTGGTTGGGAGGAACAGGGAAGAATGTGTTCGTTTCATCATGATACTAGCCCATCTCCCTGCTTCCTGTCAGCCTGCAAATATTTACATCAGACCTGCTGGATTTCCGCATCTTTTAGGATTTTTTTGCAATTAATTCCGTCTCAATATTCTCCTCATTTCCATACTTTTCAAATGTCATTTCATCTCTTTTGATCTGCTTCCATTTCTTTTCTCCCTTCTCCCTCTTTGCTTTCATGCTCTTTCTGAATTTTGAAATGGATTTTGTTGGTTGATAGAGGCATTTGAATTGCTTTCAGAGACTGGGCCTTGGAAACATAGTATAGCAGCTTGCTTAATCACATTTCTCACCTAGAGCCTGTATAAATAGGGTGATACATAGGGTGTGAGGTTGCAAAGCTACTAGTGAAGATGAGCTAATGGATCCTGGCCAACCTTTAATTAGAGTTTCTAAGCCAAACCTTTTCCTCCTCTGACCATGAATGTGTCAGCCTATCAGTTTTATAACAGCTGTCAACCTCCTCTGACTAGTTTGTCTTCATCTTTCCTATTTTATGTGTTGACACAGCAGCAAAAGAGTTATTTCCCTGCAGCCAAGGGGTCCTTCACTCTGCAGGCAGAACAAAAAGTGCCTCTTCTAGAGGGCACCTAACCCTACCCCAGGAGGGCAAATATGTGGTATGAACCACTGCAACCCCTTGACACCCTGCACCTTCAGGAAATAGCAATCTGGCACTTCAAAATATACATGCTTTTATATGTGCATATATATATTTATTTATAAAATATATATACACACCAACCTCGCCCTCCCCCCAACAAAAACAAACCAACATAAAAAAACCCCAAAACAAACCAAACAACGAAAAAAAGAAACCCCAGAACCAACGAGAAAAAAACAGAACAAAACATGAACATACACTAAAACAAAGCTCCCCAAACCATCACCACAATAAATCCACTGCTGAAGTGTTGGCACTCAACATGAATTGCCAAAGAGGGCAGAGTGAAACAACTTCTTTTTGTATTTCAAACTAGTTGAGGAAGGCTTATCAATTGTATATGTGTTTCCTAGCGGAAAGCCTCCAACCAGCTGTGCAACATGTAAATCAAAATGTGCCTACTTAATAACAAAGGCTTGTTTCCATCAGGATGGATGGATAAATTGCTTTCTGCCTGAGGATAAAGAGGACTGGGCTTTAGGTGTGTAAAAAATGGTAAATACTTCTCTTCTGCTTTTGTTCTTTCCCAGCCAAAAGCATCTTAAGAGAGCCATCTGTTTCACTGCCACAGAAAGAAAAAAAATTAGGGTTACCAGGCTGCCTGTGCTTATTCATCCAATTTTACCTTGAGTTAAATGTTGGAAAACTGTCCCCATTTGGAAAGGTTTTAGTTCTGCCACTGGCTACAATAAAGGCTGCTTTTCTATCCACTACTTGGCTCGTCTGTCTCTGGGTTTTTTATTTCAGCTAGAATTGCAAAAGAAATTACACTATTCCAGTGTAAAATGAATGGGATTTGCTCATTTTAGTTTATTATCTTCATCTGTTTCTCTCCACTAAAGAAGAGAGAAAAGTCCCACTCATCCTCCTGCCCTCCCCTCACCCCCAGAGAAAGTGGCAATTGTACCATTAAGCCTGGAGTGCTTTACATACGCAAACACAAACACAGTGCTTACAGGAAAGATCTTTCCTATCCATATGTTCATCTCCTTTCCTTTACCTAAACCAGACGATTACCTCAGCAGCTCAGCTGTGTTATTGAGACATTTCAGCGTGAAATTTGTTTTTCCTCACTGAACTTTAAGCGGAATTTCAAGTGCCAAGTCTCCAAAGCCAAGTGGGGCTATTAAGAGATAATTACTAATTATGCTAATTTGAGAAGTTGTGCTATTTCTTTCCCTGGTCATTTTATCTGCAGCTCTCCTGAGAGAACAGTCCCCATTCAATGTTAATAACCTTTCCAGGCTAAGCATTCAATGGAGGACAGTGTGTCCTAAACCCAGGAATATTTTACGGTTAATCTAGATATGTGCCTGTAAATTAGAAAGAGAAGCAAGTTGCACTAATGCAAATAAATGACTTATGTTATTAATTTTTTGCAGTGGCAGAAATATCTGATTCCTCTCCATTCATATATTGATATAGCTGATGGTTTCATTTTAAATGGAGTCCTCAGTGACTTGAAATATTCAGTACACCAACAATACTTCTCAGTGATCATTTTCTAATCCTACCTATTGCAAGCTCCCATAATAATAGATAAAAACAAAGAAGAGATTTGATTTGCATTTTCTAAATGTCTAATTTATTTTTGCCTCAGTTATGTAATGGTATGAAACAGACCTTTTCCGAACTCTTTACACTTTGTTTTTCTTTTCTTTTTCAAGACAGCGGTTATTGGATTGATTACATTATTCTGCAGAGTATGTTGACACAATAAGAGACTTCACTATTTCTTTAAAGAAAATAATGACTTTAGGTTTTATTTGATGTATAATTCCATCCCTGTTTGGTGGCAAAACATAGGTATTTTACACCTTTAATAATTTGTGGAGTGGCAGTAATCAGAGTTTTCTTGACTTGGTTACCTTCTCAGCACAGAGCTGCTGTGACAGCCCTCATGAGGGGTTACTGAAATCCTGTTCCTCTGCTCCTCGGAATGGATGTCCCAAGCAAGAACAGATGGACACAGACAATGTCCAAGGTCAGAACACTCTCCCCCAAGAGCCTGTGGCTGCTCTGATGTGGCCTTGAGGGCCCATTCCTGCAATGCCTGGGCTCAGACACCCCTCGGGATGGGAGGCATGCAGACCTAAGGGCAGCTCCTGGTACAGGTTGCAAACCCCACAAACACTCACAGGGGACATCAGCAACACCTGAAAAAAACACACCACACTGAGGAGGGCAGAACAGGGCACCAGCAGGCAGGTGAAGACTGTCCCCTCCCCTTGAACCAGCACTAACGGGAACAGGGGCCATGTTTCCACAGTACATAAACTCCATCCCTCACTGGAGTTCATCATCCTGCTGGACAGCTTTCTAAGTGGCATTGGCAGCGTTTTAAATGAGCAGGGTTCCACTGAACTCTGTGTCCCCAGCCACTGGCTCTGACCCAGCTATTCATGCCTGTGTCCTCAGGGATGCTGGCAAGGAGTCACACAGCAGGACAGGAGCTCTGGCATTGCATGGCAGGGGCTCCAGCATCACAGGCAGCTGCAGTTCCTTCCCATGGCTTGCCAGCTTGCTCGGCCATCTCCATCATCCTGGCTGTGGCCAGGTCAAACTTCTCCAAAATCCCCTCGCTGCCATCTGATGGCACCAGCTGGAACCTCCTCTGAAGGCCAGGTCCTGCCCTTGCTGCACATTAGGGCTCTCCCACAAGAGGATTTTTAGCAGAGTTGACCTCTGTGAACACCAGCTGCAGATGCTCTGACAGGAAGGCAATGTCAGTGTGCTGCTGGACCAGGGCTCACACCAGCAGCTGGGTTTAGTTTTTGGAGCTCCAAAGGACAGAGCAGAGAACAAGAGACATCCAAAATATTTTCATAGGAACTGAGCTTATATTCTATTTTTTTTTTTTCATTTTGCAGCATCTAGATGCAAACTAAGGCAAGTTTCCCTTCATGCAAACAAAAAAAAAAATAGGATGGAGTGATAAAAAACCAAAGGATAGGAGCTTCTACTTTAGTTTTTCATTATTTTAAACCCATATACGCACCTAAAACCAATAGGTGCATTTTCAAAAGGTAGAGAATGTAAATATTAAAAATCTTGGGTTGCACCTATTTCTGGATAATGTAATGCACAGCCCTCAGACTCCAGTTCAGTACTCCCAACGCAGGAGTGGGAGGACTGCGTTCACATGAGACATGAATTAGGGCCTAAAAATATGCCCTAGTAATAAAGGAGAAGCTAATTTTAACTTTCAGCATTGCCAGTTTCAGAACAGACCTTCATTTAGAGGAAAGCCATTTTGCAAGTGTGTGAACCTGCCCCCAAAGCCCAGAAAATCAGCAGGTTAGGCACAGGTCTTCCTTGCCGATAGGGCTGGGGGCACCAACAGGCCCCTACCCTCCCACCATTCCACCAGGGGACATTGAAGAACCACGGCTGTGTGACATCCTAGAACTGCAGCTCTCACAGGTCCCTGTGAGCACCTCCAGCAGAACTGGCTGCTGCGTGCACCATCCTGATCCCAACACTCTAACAGCTCTCTGGCACACACCAAACTGAAGGCCCCAACTGGCACCTGGACAGATGCACACACAGTTCATTGTCTTCTTCATAAAACAGTTTTCTGGCCACAGAAAGCATGTGCAGAAGGTGACATAGAAGAGGGTCTCAGGTGCAAGTATCACATCAGTTCTCCCACTGGACAACAGGTTGTTGTATGTGAGGGTCTTGCATCTTCCCTAAGTTCTATCGACTCTTGAGCCATTGCATCTTCTAAAGAAACACTTGTTCTGAAATTCAGCCTCACCAAGTCACATTAGAGCCACCTGCTCCTTGCTGATACATTACTGTCCAAAGACACCAACTGAGGGCAACAGCCAGACTGCACCTGTGTGAGAAGAGAGCAATGCATCTGCGCAATGCAAAGCTGTAAGTGAATAAACATCTGCAAGAGAGGAGATCTCTAAAAACAGGCAGTCAGAAGAGGAAGATGCTATTTCTCCTGACAGGCCTCCTGGAATATTTAAAAGTAGTTCTTCCTGGGGAAAGAAATGATTGCTAGAGACTACTTCAAAATGTTTCATGGGCTCTGTTGGTGTCAGCCACACTTGCTCTGTGCTCCACAGGAAACTGGAAGACTGGAGCCAGAGCCCCAGAAAGGTGCTTCACATTGCTAATTCTAGCCAAAAATGTGGCTTTCTGCACATGTTATTTCTTATTCATGTTTGAAATTGCTTTTTAATCTAATACCTACAAAGATCACAGGGAGTTCTGAAAGAAATGAAAAAAATCAGTTTAAAAAAGTAACTGACATGAGCTGTTTTCTTTCCTCCTGTATTTCCATAATGAAAATATTTGTAACTATATTATATTACAGCATCATTCCAAAACCTGCACTAACACTATTGAAAGTGTCTGGAGCTGTTGGAGATTTTCAAAGGCTTTGATTGCATGAAAAACAGGAAAGTGTATTTGTGAGAGACCAAAGCAGATAGGTGGCCCCATCTAACTGATGTAAGGAATTATGTATGGGAGAGCCTATATACACTCCATGGCCCAGTTCAGGCCAAAGACAACATGGTCCTTTGGATGGACATGACACGTAGGTATCAGCTGCAGCTGAAAGGAGAAGCAAACTCAGTTCTGCATTAATTATGTGACACTTGGAGACAGTTCCCTTTGGAGAAAAAAAACCAACCCTCTGTGTGATGCTACCTGGTGTTTGAGATTGTGACGAGGACAGTAGGAGGGATGAGCAAAGAAATTATTTTATTCACCGCTCTTCTACCTGTGCTGACAAACGTACAATGTGTTGGGAAAATTTCTCTTCCACTATCTCTTCATGCTGTGAGTCAGTGAGGGGGAAGAGAAAGCTTGCCATCCCAAGGTTTCCAGCTGGAAATAGGTAATGACAAACAGGTACTTGATCTTCCTTCAATCCCTCAAAATCTTAACCCCAACTATATAAAAAAACACGCACAGCAAATGCAGCAGGGAAAATTGCTCCCTGCAGAAGCTATGAGCAAACAGGCTTCACGTGGAAATCTTGACAAGAAGTCAAGGGAAGCTCAGACCTGAACGTCTGAAAGAGGACAGTCTTTTTGCTGTCACCAGCAGCAGGTACTAATGCAGGTCCCTTAAATGTGATTTTCTGAAACCAACAGATCTTGGAATCTGACTACTGAATGAAAATGTTGGATTTGTTTACTTATTCCAAGTATAAAAATATGTGTATGTTTCTATCCCACATCTTTGCAAAGAAAATTTTGAAAATACAAACTGATGAAAGCTCTGCAAAAAGAAACAATTCATCTATCATTGTCTTTTTCCACCCACAGTTTCTTTAAGCTGATTCTTGAAAAAAATGGACATCTGAGGTCCAAAATTCTACAGAAAACCACGAGTTGTGGACTCCTTGATTTCTGTATTTCCCCACGGCCCATCTGCATGGATTTATTTTCAGGCTAAGAGCCCAGATGCCCAGATAATGCAGATTTAAACATGTCTCTCTTAAACCCCCCAGTTATAATAAAGAACAAACAATAATCATGATGGGTACAAGATGCAAGAGATTAAATACAAGGCAGATGTTCAATCTTGTCTTTTCAGCTGAGATTATAAATGGTCTGAGCCTAAGAGAAAAATTCAGAGCCTGAAAGAGAAGGTTTGCTAATTAATCAGTTATAATGGTATAGGGGATTAGAGAGCATTATTAAAACACACTGAAAATGAGAAAGACAAAGGAGGATGGCAAAGTGAGTATGGAAGCAGCTCTGTCAACAGAGAAACATCTCTACACAAGCAGCTGAAAATGATGCAGCTCATAAAAAACCTGTGCTTAAGAATTAAAAACCAACTATGACAACAAAAAGACATGTTATGAACTATATTAATTCCTGGAATTTTGTTCCAATGTTTATTTTAAAAAAGTACAGTTTTTTTAAAATAAAAAACTCCTCATGAAGCCTAGGACAAAACTTCCACTGAGTCCAGCCCTTTATAGAAATATCCACATACGTTAATATAGGCGTTGCTGGAGCACATGTTGGCACATTAATATGCCAATAGCTATGCTAGGCAAGTGTATTTTTAAACCTCCTTTAACACTAAATTCTAATGTGCTGTGCTGTAGGGATGAACTAAGTTTCTTCCCGGAATGTGCAGTTTTAACTTCCTTGTTTACTTTGTGAAACTCTAATTTGGCAGTGATCCACTACTGATAGTGCCAGTTAGCATGACCCCAATCCCTATAAAAATTATTACCAAGATCAATCTGTGCTGAAGACAATGGAACTGCCCATATGAGAATGTGCTATGGGATGAAGGTCCTGTAAGATGTAGGGCCTGGTGTTTCTCAAAAAACCAGATTCCCATGTACTATGGTAGGATAAGGCTCCTATACTGTTCATCTTGATTCTGCTCTCAATCTTTTTTTTCTAGTGCAAACAAGAAAGGGAATTGTGCTTTAGTTCACAAATTCTCAGCAATGTTGATGCATGCATATTTGCATATCAACTGAAATTAATCTATAACCTTAGTGATGAAAGTGGACATTACACAAGTGAAGACAGAAGAGTAATTTCCAGTTCTTTTCTAGTTTTGGAAAATGAATACAATAAAGGGATACCCCAAAGATGTTTGATGATATATTGATCCTATCCAAGCAACAATCTCATATATACTTAGAAATACCTTTGCTTACTATTTATGTAATTTTAAGCTATATTGCTAAGGTAGCGTTTATTTGCATAGTTTATTGCTTGCCCTTAGAGATCTGCATTTGTTCAAAGTATAAACTATTCTAGATTTAAAATTTTGAGAGCAAACTAATGTAAAAACATAATGAAATCACCTTGAAATCTTCTTACATTCTCACTTTTCATACAAAATTATTTTCATCACAAAAATAATCCCCTAAATTTGTCTGAGATTATTCCAGCAAATCCCATGCCCAACAAATCCTAAAACATGCTCCACCTGTTAGTGAAACTATCATAGTAATTGTCTGGGCTTTTATCTAATGAATATGCATTACAGCAGTCAAAACAAATTCTATCTTAATCTATATTACTGGGGAAAGTTTCTGAAACAAGCTGTTGCAGGGAAATTTATATAATATGTTGTCAACATTCAGCAGAGACAAGCTGTCTGCTAGAAAGGGCAGATGGAAAGTTTCCTACGTTTGGTCAGGAAGATGTATTTTTGCTACCCTTAAGCCATGCTTTTGACCAGAGGTGTGCTGAGAGCATCACATCCCCTGGTGCCTTTAGCCTGCCTGCCCACCTGGACCACACCTCCCTGCAAAGCCTGAGCTGACCACAACTGAGAAGTCTCTTTTTGCCATGTGGGTTTCCGTGAGTCATCATCTCTTCCACAAAGTGCAAACTCACTGACAGCTGTTGGGGCATGGGGAGACGACTGACGGAAATTCAGCTGACTGCCTCTGTGTGTGACTGTACCTGCAGGCAGGTGAGTGCCTGACACCAGCAGTTCCAACAGTATCACATGGGGCAAACCAACAACAGGAAAGGTACTGGAAACCAAGATTAACAAGATTTATAACATTAACAAGCATTAACAAGACACTCTTTTCAATTCCGCCTGCCTATGATGGATACATTGCTTTTGCCATAATGGCCATTAAAGAATAGTCTCAGCCTCTTGACTCTTTGCTGTCTCCCATTTCTGCCTAAACAGCAAAGGAACCAACTTTATGTGCCAGTGTCAGAGAAAAGTCAGCTCAGAAACTGGCAGCAAGATCAGTTTAGATATGCTAAGACAGAACAAGCCCTAAGAAATACATGCAGTAATTAAGTGCATTATAAATTTTTTGTATGTAGAAAAATTTTAGGACAATAATAGTAGCTTCTTATCCAGTTTCTGATTCCACAGAAAAACCTAAACACCAGCACATCTGTATGCAGATCTCGTTACTTATTATTTACTGCTTTTCTGAGCAGCAACAGAATGACTGAAGAAGTGATTTTGCTGAACCAAGGCCATATGTTACCCCAAAGACCCTTGATGATATATTGGTCCTATCCAAGCACCAATCTCATATATACTTTCCTTTACATAATTTTTATGAATAACAGCTGCTTCAATAAGTGAGGATACAAACAAGTGAAGTAAGATAGTAAAAAGAAGGGGAAGAAAGAGATGGGTGTTTTCGTAAATAAGAAAAATTTTAAAAATGCAAGTGTGTGGATTTTCAGGGTTACATACACTTTTACTTTAGGAGTGATTTTTTTGAACCTTTGTAATTATCTTGATTAAGATGGCTTCTTTAGTGTTTAATTCATTCTCTTGTAAGACAGCACTCTACAAGACCCAAACCAGTGCAATTTGTTGCTGCTTAGTTTCAGCTAATTTCAGAGACAACTTTTGAGGCAAAATTAAGATAATAATGCAATGGAATTTTTTTTTTAAGGTTTTTTTTTTTAATAACTTTACGAATTACTTTCCTGGACTCAGAAACGAGTGTTTGGTTCTTTTTTCATCTTAAGAATTGTCTGCCACACTTAAGTCAAAGAATTATTATCAAAGACTCAAGTGAATTTAGAGTGGTTTTAGCTAAAGTGGAATAGTCTTTTGGTCTTCTGAGTTTGTGAATAAACAAAATTAATGAACTACAGGTAAGGTACAAATGTAGGGACTGTTACTACGATTTTTAATGGAAATGAAAGTGATGAATTTTAGAAATTAGCATTTGATCCTTCTAAAATTAAGTGATTCATCTAAAAGGATATATCTCATTTAAAAAAAAAAAAGGATTGGTAACAGTTCCAATGATCATGAGCAAATTCTTGTAGCATCTGAAGGAAGTAATGTATATCACAAAACCAGAGTTACTGTGGTCATTCTGCAGACTTGACCGCAATGTGCTGCTTAATACTGAAGAAAGACTCGCCTTTTAAACATAAACTCCGCTACGTAGAAAGCTCACCCCCAGCACGTATAACAAGCCATTCTGGGTGAAATCAAAAGCCCTCCAGAAACCGAAGAGCAAACGTGATTTAGCGCGATTCTGATTCAAAGAAGAATCAGGTCCCATGCCTTTGTTTACATACAAAATAGATAAGTAAATACAAAGCCCTCTTCTTTCCAACACCGCCAGGCGGAACTGCTTTGCCATGCCCTGCACGGGCTGCCTCGCAGGCAGGGATTACACCTGCTCCTGCTGCCAGCACCGACAGCGGCACACAGCCTGGCACACAGCTCACCTTGGAACGAGCAGCTCCCAGGGACCTGCCACGGCACACAGGCACTTCGCAGCGATAAACTCAAGCACTGTGATCCAACTACAGCTGGGATGCAGCTACAGCAAGGATTGGTACAAAGCACAGCCAGGTTCCTCGTATGCTTGAAACTGGAGCGACAGACTCCTGAATTCCTACCTCTCGCTAATTAATTCTGCAACAGATTAACCAGTCTGACTCAATTTCCCTTTCCTAGAAAACTGTGCGAATGTGGCCTCTCTGTCTGTGAGAGTTAATACCAACTTTTCATAAGTAGTTGGAGCATGTACCTAGTGTGGTTACACTGATGAGTTTTTATTAACTATGGGCAACAAGAGACCTTGCTGTCTGGGATGAGCTGGAATTATCTGAAGAGAAGGATGATCTTACCATTGTCAGGGAAAAATAGTCCAACGTGCCTTACATCATAAAAGTACAAATTTAATAAGGAATTCATTGTTAGCCTTCAGGAAAATCTGACAAAACATCTTTGTCTATGGCTTCTTACCACATTTAAGCAGAATGTATCACTTGCTTAAAAATGTGCCTGGGTTATGAAGCAGCGTTCTGTTAAATTACTTCTATTACAAACCAGACTTCTAACTGCAAAAGACTATTTCATTTCTGACTGCTCAAAACCAGTGTATATATTTTTAAATCCCCAGGTTTTTTTGACAATTATCATCTTCTGGAATCTGGTCCTGTTTGTAACTTAATGCCTGCTTTTGCAGTTTCACACCTTGTGCTGTAACAAGAAAATATTTCAAAATTCTTTTCTTTTTTAACAAAATGAATGCAGAGATAAAGTCTCTTTTTAAAAGAATGTAAGAGGGTACAAGGTAACCTATAAAGACTAGCTTTTGACTTGTTCTGGCAGAACTGAAATGCTTCACATTTATCGGTGAACACTCTTGTATAGGCCCTCTTCTTCCTGTGTAGGAAATTTAAAGGATTCTCACAGTAATACATTTTTATTTAAAAACACCAAAAAGCCACCAAAAAACCAGAGCATCAAATGTCTTGTGCTCATGGATTTCAGTTGAAGGCACAAGAAGCACTCTTTGCAGGCACAGCACCAGGTAAAGCAATTCTCTGTTACACAGCTGTAAAAACTGATCATCATAAGCGTGAATTGCAAACAAGTCAAGTATCCCGATTTTAGAAACAACAGATTTTACAACAGACATGCATCAGATGCTTTAGCATAAATAAATGATAAACACAGGTCAATCAATAATCTTTGAAGCAGTTACAAGTGGAAGAAACCTGCTGTCAGTGATACTAAAGAACATTCCCTTTTTTGTACTGTTTCTTTTAAACTCCCAAATCCACCAGCAGCAAGAGCTGAGCTCCAATTTAATAACTGTCTACTCTGCTCAACAATGAGGCAATGCCAACTACTGCAGCCTAGTTCTCAAAATCACCATTTATATGGACATGTAAATAGCAACTCATGATTGACACGAGGAAGGGAAATTACACCTGGAAATCAGCTAATGAAAGTTAATTTTGAGTAAGTTTTGTTCAAGAAGCCATGGGCATTTTGTCTGGCAGTTTGCAGCAGGGCTGCTGGCATGGATAATATGGAGCATGAGCTCAAAGTTGGCTTCTGCTCTGTTAGTCCTTTCATAGGATTCAGCTGGAGGAAAAATAAGCACACAGAGAAACTTAAGACCAAATCCACTTTTTTGGTAAACATTTGGGGTTTCCTGTCATGAGAATTACGGGCTCCCGCATAAGCACCTGTCTTCACCATGCTGAATTACTTGGCTACTCAAAAAACATACCTACACAAATGGAACATAGAACATAAAAATATTCTAAAAAGTCTGGCTTGTAAGAAGTGTCTTTATTTATCACTCTAAAAAAAAAAAAATCATAGTTCTCGTGCAGTTGTGCCTTTGTGATTTGTCTGGAAGATGACTGTTATTGCATAGAGAAAGAACACACACAAATACTACGAGAATTTTTAAACATGTATTTTTACAATTACGAATTCATATAGTCTGGACAGATGAATGTGAATAAACACAAATGATATAATAGTATTTTATTTTTACATCACTAAACAAAATACTTCAATGGAATATAAAAATCCTTCATATAATTTGAACTCTACAGGCTTTAAGACCCTTTGTCTAATATAACTTGGAGTATATTACAGTCATTCACTCCATACAGCTAGACAACTATATTTCACACAAAAATGTACATATGTACCTATATATTAAGGCATAGCCATAAATGTATGTAACAACACAGCTCTGCCACCCTGACTGATACTGGGAAGTTTCAATTTCAATTCTACTCTGAGTAAGGGCAGCGGAGTTAGGCCTTATACAAAGGTAACACATTATTACAGTTAGCCTGAAAGCCATCATTTTACATTTGTTAAATCCCACTATTTAAGGAATAAACAGCCATTTCACAGTCTCTGAGAAGTGGCAAGAAGCACGCAACTGCATAAAATCAGTTGTGTGTAAATCTCTAAGAAGATGGAGATAAAATATCTGTCAAATTCTACTTACTTCTTCCCACACTTGCCAGCAGCTTTGACTCCTCATGCTGATGTTTCATTAGCATTTAGAGAAAGGTGATTCTGTTAATAATTCTGAGCACCATTTCTCTTGCAAGGAACAAAAAATGGGGAAAAAAATGCCACACTTTAGCACGAAGTATTTTGCTGAGATCCACTTATTGCTCATTCCTCATTCCAGAATTGCACAAGAAATGCCACCAGCACATAATGCAGGTTTAAGAAACAGCACTCACAACTGGCACAACTCCAAAATCAGACACAGGAGTTGGTTTAGCATTGAGACCAAATCCGAACCCAGCAGAAAAACTTTCATAAACACAGATGAGTTTGCAGGGGTAATAACCAATGACACAATATTCATCTGGTGATGATGTACTACAAGTCACACCAGTACCTGTGGGGTTTTTCTGCGTAACAAATCATCATGTGTTTGTAAAATCTGTTTTCACCCCCTTTTATTCCATCCTTTTGTTTCTTTCTTTCAAGAGAATAAGACAAGGGTGGGGTGAATTAATTTTTATTGTAATCATCCTAACCTCACTACAGAATCAAAGTAAGAGACTAGGAATCAGTCTCAATTTTGGTCTATTTTTATAAATACCATGAAGGGTATTGAGTGGGAACAGAGAGGAAGGCGACTTAAAAAGCTGTCAGGAATATTCCAAGGAGATGTGCCTGCCTTCCTCCCAGCTGTGTTGCTGGTTTTGGGAGGCACACGGCGGAGGAAGGCGCATGGCCACGGCCGGGAAGCCGAGCAGAAAGCACCTCCTGAACCGCTGCCACGCCACGGCTTCAGCTGCGGAAACCGGAGAGTGCAAAAAGCCTCCCTGTGCACACGAGTGATTAAACTGCCTGCAAATCACCTTTCCACCTAATCCAAGCAAGTCAGGAGTCAGATAATTTCCTGAAAAAGAGGATTCATATCTCATATTAAAAAAATGAAATCCTTCTTAATGTATCCTACCTAAAGCCAAAGCCAAAGTATCCTACAGTCACTGAAGGAAAGATCAAACTTAGTAGTGAGAGTCTCGCCTGAGCTAATCAAATACCTCAAACTCCCTACAAATAAGGGGATTTTTCTCATACATTGAATTAACAAATTTCCTAGGCAAGGTTCATACAGTCTCAACAGAAAAAGTCCTTCCACTCCTATTAAAAATGCTGAAATTTTCCTTCCTTAAAGGCCTCAGTCTTAGTAAATAAAAAAAATCAGGAATAAATTAGAGTAGCCTGTTTACCTTTTTTATAACCTTTTCTTCTTTAATATGATTTTATTGTATCTTTTCTTATGTTTATCTCCAAAGTAAACTACATAAATCTTATCAATTTTCTTCTACTAAAATTTTGCACATCTCTAATCCCTTTTTGCCATATGTCTCTGAATCCTCACTGTTTCTAGTACACATTTGGGAGCTAGAACAGCCAGAACGAAAGAGAATATACTCAGTGAAAATACACCTTTCATCCATTAATGTCACAGCAGTATCTTCAATATTAGCTGTCCTGCTCTTTACACACTCCGCCCTGCTCCGTGCTTCCCTGGTTATCACGCTTTGCTTAGCGGAGATTTTCATCAAACCAGCCCTGGTGATGTCCAGTTCTTAGTCTGGAGTGTGTATTGTTAATACAGAGTCCAAAATACATCCTCATATTTCAAATCTGCTGTAAGAAGCGAGAAATTCAAAACAGATTGAACGAAAATAACTCCATCCATTTAATGCTTTGTGTTAAAGCATTGAATTTGGCTATTTTATGACTCAGGGAGGGTTGCCTATTAGTGTGGGTTGACAAGCTGCTTCCGCCAGTTAACAAAGCAGTCTTTTTAATATGTTATATATCACAATATGCTGTTAAAACTCCTCTGGGTTGGCTGCTTCGTTTCAAATTCATACACCGGGGAACAAAGGTCAGCCACGGCAGAAAGGTAAGCGCTTCGTTTTACTACTGGAACTTACATAATTTGCAGGCAAAACAAGCTGTTTTACACAGCAAACGTCAAGTTCATCACAGATGCCTTGAGAATGATCTATCTACTGATGCATATCAGCCTCTTTTGTCTGGATAACTAATCACTTACACAGGGAAAAACGGTAAACTGCCTGAAAGGTTGTAGAGATAGTTAGCTGTAAACACGGGAATCAATTCAGGTTCATTACTACTCGCAAAACCTACACAATATTGGCCAGCAGTAATTCAAAAGTAGTACAATTAACAGAGATCAGACAGATACCCTCATGTTCGCTTTTTTTGAGACTTGCTAACCTACAAGGCATTACAGGGACCTAAGAATACAGTTTGGACAGACCTGTAGTAACTTTGATATTTCACAAGGCAATTTCATCTGACCTTTAATTTTTAGTGCAGCATTTTCCATTTGTAGGGTATCACTTCAGAAAGGGCTGTCTTTTAAGTATTTTAAAAACTCCATTAATATTACTTAAACTGGAACTTGTAAGCAAAGCTGTCACCTTATGGGTGACATTTTTCTATGCAAGTCACCAAAGAGAAGCTACAAAATTTTAAGCAATATGAAGCAATTTCCAACAGTGGGATTCTTTGCCACTAGGTTTGTATGTCTGTGTATTGCCACTGAGGAAAGCAAAACATCTGACAATATCTGTGTTCAGAAAGGTAAAAATTACAACATTTTTCATGCTATTGTTCATGTAAGATGTGGTCAATATTCATATCAGTGCTTTTTCTACTTACATAATTAATACTTTCAGATAAAGTTGAAACACTTTATTCTCTTTGAAAGTAAATACACCATTTTATTGTCCTCACAATTACATGCTGTTGCTAGGAAGTTACAAGTCTGCTATAACCTAATTGTCTGCTATTTAGATATGGACTCATGAATCCCATATTTTTATTCTAAATTTAAGTTCAGTCATCGTAGCTAATGTCCTTGATGCTATCTCAAATTGCTGTCATTACACGGATCACTAGAAATTGGAGGTAAGAGTAAAAAAGGAAAGAAAAAAGAAAGCTACCAAATTAGATGATGGATAAAGGTTTAATCAATTTAATTTTATCACCAAATCCATTCCCTTCCTCTCGAGCTGTCAGGGCACGAGATAAGCGGAACACGTCGTGAAGCACAACACAATCCCTTTGTGGGGAAGGAGTTGTGTCCCTGAACCTCGCCAAGATGAAACATGCTCATTTATTACTTTGGCATTGCAGGATGATGAAGAACCAAGCTGGTTTCCTCCCTTCATCTTCAGCACAATCTTTCTATTTCATTAATTTTTCATGGAATTTCATTTCACAATCATTTTGCCTCTCGCACCCACTTGCTGCCTTTATTTACTTCATTCTGTCAACTCTTATTTCATGTCCCATTGTATCAGCAGCAACCCTGGCCATGGCTTTCTACCACATCAGGAATACCTGATCCCCTCCTGCTCCCAGTAATTAACTTCATTCAGTAGCCCTATAAAATGGCATTGCAAACAAGGTGGCTTATTTGTTGTCTCATACTGGAAAATAACTCAGAAGGGTTATCTATCCAATCCCCTATTTCATACTTACTTTCTGTGTGTTAATTTCTAAGAAGTTGCTGGAGGCGGCTGAAATGTGGCCTTTGTGGTATTATCAGTAAATGGCAATTCTGCTTTTGTTTGGTCTACTTGTAATGACTTATCTGGGAAAACAAGCCTTCTTTTCAAAATCTATACCACAGGCTATGAAATCAGCACAAGCCGTGCTGAGGCTGCTGTGCTGAGTTCTGCCAGTACTCTGCCATATTTCAGAGCCCTGAGAAAACACAAGAACCAACAAACACAGTAATTGCCTATTAAACCCTAAAAATTTTAAATGGATTTCTCTATCGATAGGCATATTTTTCTATCCTCTGGTCATTTTATACATACCAATAAAAAAAAAAACCCAATAACTCAAAACTAACCAGAGAGAAATATAAAGTATCTATTACTGCTGCCACATGAAATTAGTATGTAGATAATCTGTCAAGCATTCATATTTATTTTTCATTAGATCTTTGAAAAATTAAGATATTTACTTCTTACTGGGAGTTATCATACTTTTATAAATGACAATGAAAATACTTATACCTATACTAATTTAACAAATCACTCTGAATATCCACTTTTTAACATACATTCTGCATAGGGTGTAAAACTGAATAAAATCACTCTGTAAATATATGCTTACAATATGATATTCATTGCATAGACATTTATTGTTAAGGCAGGATCTTTTTACTAAAAGTGTTGCTGGATTTCATAAGCATGAAAATAAGATGCATGCAAATTAATTACTGGACGATGATATTGTACCCTGGAATAATATTCAGGGTCCTACACTTCTCAGTGCTTGATTTGCATATATGGAAATTCTCTCTCTGATTCTTACTGCATGTGTTTTTATTGGGCTTTTTTAGGCCAAATGCACAAGGAAATTCAGCTTTCAGAGAACGCTGTTTGCTCTCCTTGCTTGAACTTGCTTTCTGCCCCCAGGAAACTCCTTAAACAGAGCATCCAGGTATAAAAGAAATGCTTTACTCACACACAAATTTATAATTCACACTAACCAGAGCAAAAAGATGGCTGCAAACATGGAAAGTAAAACAGAAGGAGATAAGCAACACTATTAAATAGAGAATAATAATTGTATTAGGCAATGTCTCAACCTGGTTTTAAGCACAGTTCATATGTAACACGAGTAATAAAATATAGTAAGTTGTATAAATAATTTGCTGAGTTGATTTCCTTAAGGAGTGGAGATGTGAGAGATAAATTCACTTCCTTACTTTGTCTATACTCAGTTTAAATTTAAGACTATAGTGAATTTCTTTGTCTATTCGTCTCCATAGGTATCCCAGTGTATGGATGTGTAAACATGTGTGTCTAGTTACAGACTTTAAAGCAGCTACTAAAAGCCTTCCTGCTATAAACAACAAGATACGTGCTGGAGAATAGTTAAAAGCAAGTGTCTTTGGTCTAACTCTTTGCAAAGACTTTTTCACAATCAATTTAACAGATCAAACCTGCAAAATAGTGGAGCTCACCAATAATTCTCATAAAAACCCAGTAATTTAAAAGCCTAATAAACATTTTCTTGACTAGTTTCCTGAATAGTCTGCTTGTTAAGCAACACTTTCTTATTAGATAGCATAAAAATAATAAAAAAAAAAAAGCAGAAATAGATGGTCACTAAATAAAATAGCATAATAGTAAAATCCAACAGGTTTTATACTGGGCATGCCTTAAGTTACAGGAATATTTTGGCCAACACGATTTTACAGGAATGTGTCTTTTTATGAATGTATACTGTGATTACAAAGAATGGAAAAACAAAATCATATTAACACAGTTCTGTAATTAGTATAATAGCCAATTAAATTATTTGAAAGGTGGTTACAAATAGCACATTTGGAAGAATAAAAAAAGAACACTTCAAGTGCACATTCTTACTGATGTTGGTCAGTTAAGCACTTTCTAGAATGCCATCCACCTCCAGCTGTGCATTCTGCAAATAGCTGTCAGCTACCAAGTTATTGTTGAGCAAGTTTTCGTGGTTTATTTTAAAGACATTCAACTTCCACCTTGTTTTGGCAAAACAAAGCAAAAAAGGATGCATCAGAAAAGTCTTCCTGAAAGACCCTAACTTCTGTCCCCCCTTAAGAGCAAAACTGAACCAAGTACCTTTCTTCCTCTGCATGGATTAATGGATTGCTCTTTTCTCCTGTCCAAGTACAGGTCGCTAAAGCTAGGCTAAGTTTGCAATTCTGTAGAAAAGTAGTTTTGCTAGAACAAATCACTACGAAAAAGTCTGCAGAGCACAACTTGATTATAGGGAAATTTAAAAGGAACTGAGTATGCGAGCTCTCCTTTCTGAATGTTTTAAATCTATTCTGTAAAGCCAAGTAAAAGGCAGCCTTTCTCACCAGGTGTTATAATCTGCTAAAAACCCAGCGTAACAAGTTGAGGTTGCACACCTACTCGAAGTCCTGACACATCTGCGCGTCTGTTGTTCCTACTTGTGTGCAGGTCTCTATTTGTTACTATGATTTTGAATACAGAGAGTTAACAGATGAAAGTTAAAATAGTGACAATCAAATGACACAGTCGTGCATTTAGCATTTGACCCGTTTTTACCAGCTAGCATACAAAAGCTGATTTGGCACCTTCCTAAAAAGTTATCAAATACCGTACTTACTGACTTCAACATAATCAAGAGACACTTAGCTAATGGCACCTACAAATTCGGTTTTCTAGTGTCAGAAGGAGCAACAGCGTGTCCAGAGCATCACGGAGAGAGCTAGCTGACTAAAACTTGTGTGAGCACCACACAGAGACAATTACAGGTTAGATTATATTCACTACTTGGACAAACACTCGGACTTCGCATCTCTGCAGTTAAATGCCTTGCAGCTGGGCATCTCTGGCACTCTGCTCCTCGTATCAGTCTATCTTACTTTAAAGTGCTTACAGCCGGCTAACTTCGTCTTTTTCGGGCAAAACATCAAAAATCAGGCGGTAGTGTGTCATCCCCTCTCGAGGAGAAAGCCAGACAGCCTTGCGAAGAGCTGCTATCTAGGGCATATTCCCTGTTCGCAATGACATCCTGTAGCTTCACTTTTCCTGCTTACGGCAATTAGCGCCTTCCTAACCAGGGTTCGCTTAGGAACGGGGAACAGCACTAAACCAGAAAAACTTGGTGAACCTTGTCTAGAAAAGGAGAGAAGCGGTAGTTCGGCGGGCGCGACAGCCCCGGGGGGCTCCGCGCTCGGCCCGGGCAGCGGCACCCCCTGCCCGCGGGCACAGGCGGGCACCGGGCCGCGGGGGAGGCGGAGGGCACCGCGGCCGAGCGGGGCAGGCCGGGGCTGC